>JASAND010016018.1:0-15337 GCA_030248195.1 Trissonchulus latispiculum
GTTACGTATTGCTCGGACAAATTGCCTGTTTGATACTGCTTTGCTTGCTATCATAGGGGTCGCGGCAGCGACCCCTATAATATGTGTCAAAAGTCCCTGGAGACACCGTAAAATAAGCTGCGCAGAGGCTGCGCAAATCCTGCGCAGATCCTGTAGAGCACATCGAGTTTAGTATGTGTGCGAAGTTTCAGCCCCGTATCACTTTCCGTTAAAAAGTTGCGCCCCGGACCGGTTATGGCGGCGATGTTTTTTTTCAGGTTTCTCCTATTTAATGGTCGTATTGTCCTGACTTTCCGCCTTTTTCACGTAATCTGCAGCGGAGACCGGACCTAAAGGGTATAGGGTCTGGTAGTACCCCATGCGCCATTTAAGAATCGCTACTTTTTTTGCGCGGCAGGTGCGCCACAGCGCCGCAGCGGCGCCGCAAAGTCGGCTCAGAGCGAAAAGTGACCATTTCTGTGGTCGCTGCGCAGCTCGAACGTTAAGAGCTGGAGCCGATTTCTTTTTATATTCAGAAACTATATACATATATTGAACTAACTAAATAGCTAAGTCTCGTTTCTCTATTACTTCCCATGCGACCACAGTAGCCGGTCAAAAATGGTGAAAATTCGAAAAATGAAAAATCGAAATTTCTCGCTGTGTATTCAACTTAGAAAGCTCAATTTTTTCATACAAAGGTTTTCTGGCACGGCGAATTGATTCCCGTAAGCAGTTTTGCCGTCGGACCCACCCATATTGCTGGGCTGGTTCCACTTTGCTGTCGGGAGGGTCAAGTCGGTACCGACTTCCAAGAACACCATATGGGACTGTGCATAGCCTCTCAAAACTTTATCCATAGGGGTTTTCTGGTGCGCCCAGCTCATTTCCGGTGTCCGTTTTGCCGTCCGACCCACCCATTTTGCTGGGCTGGATCCACTTTGCTGCCGGGAGGGTCAAGTCGGTGCCGACTTCCAAGAACACCATATAGGACTGTGCGTACCCTCTCAAAAACTTTGTCCATAGGGGTTTTCTGGTGCGCCCAGCTCATTTCCGGTGTCCGTTTTGCCGTCTGACCCACCCATTTTGCTGGACTGGCTCCACTTTGCCGTTTGAAGGGTAAATCGGGTCAAGTGGTCACAAATAAAATTTTTCAAAAGTGGTCAAATTTGGTACCAAATGAAAGCCCTAAGTGAGCTGAACAACTTTTGTCATAGAAGTGCGTACCTAAAGTGGCTGTAGAGGGCTGTGGTGGGGACTTAGGCGATTTTGGGTCATAAATAAAATTTTTCAAAAGTTGTCAAATTTGGTTTCAAATGAAAGCCCTAAGTGAGCTGAGCAACTTTTGTCATAGAACTGCGTACCCAAAGTGGCTGTAGAGTGCTGTGGTGGGGTGGGGTGGGGACTTAGGCGATTTTGGGTCAAAAATTAAAATTTTCAAAAGTGGTCAAATTTGGTACCAAATGAAAGCCCGCATCGAACTGAGCAACTTTTGTCATAGAAGTGCGTACCTAAAGTGGCTGTAGAGGCCTGTGGTGGGGTGGGGTGGGGACTTAGGCGATTTTTGGTCAAAAATTAAAATTTTCAAAAGTGGTCAAATTTCGAGTCAAATGAAGGCCTGCATCGAACTGAACAATTTTCGCCATAGAACCACCCACCCAAACTTGCTGTGTCGGATTTATATACTTGCTTTCTCAACCGGAATTTAAACGACAGACATAGGCCCAACACACTTATTATCCCCTTTTGTGCGGAGCATTTTTGTTACTTGTCTATATATATAAACTAAAAAGTGCTCAAAAGTAACGTTTTAGTATCATAGGGGTCGCGGCAGCGACCCCTATAATATGTGTGAAAAGTGGCTGGAGACAGTGTAAAATAAGCTGCGCAGAAGCTGCGCAAAATCCTGCGCAGATCCTGCGCAGATTTCATGCGCAAATTGTAGAGCACATCGAGTTTAGTATGTCTGTGAAGTTTCAGCCCCGTATCACTTACCGTTAAAAAGTTGCGCCCCGGACCGGTTATGGCGGCGATGTTTTTTTTTCCGGTTTCTCCTATTTGATGGTTGTATTGTACATAATGTTCGCCGATTTCACGTGATCTGCAGCGGTGGGCCAACCTAAAGGGCTATGGGCAGGGTTCATGCGACCGGGAAAAACCGGGAAAATGAGAAAGTCAGAGAAATTTTTTGTATTTTTCGTACAAATTTAATGAATTTCAGTTTAAATTTTAAAAATGAATTTCAAGTTTTACCCACGAAACTTGCATCTTTTAGTTTTTACTACTTTTCTCAAGATAAGGCCGACTTTCAATTTCAAATTTGGTTTAATTCCCATCTTAATTTTTGTCACTTTATTTGGTTTTCAGGATTCTAATTGGATGAATGGTACAGAATTTTCTCAGAAATTGAAACATACACACATTTTGAGCAAATTGCCTGCTTCCGCCAAAATAATTATTCTAAAAATTATTTTTTACTTTTAGAAATTTCAAACGAGTGCGAGCTAACTAGATGTTGAATTCTAGCTTGTCCCCCCCCGCAAAATTCCTAAATTTGTTCTATTATATATTTTTTGAAAAAGTGCACCAATAACCTTAAAAAATGTTGTTGTATTAACTATTCAGCTCTGCTTAAGTGTCAATTGAGATTGTGAAGGCGTATGCGTCAAGCTAATGCGAACAGTAACCGATGGATTTTTCTGGAATAATTTATTGCAAAAATAGATTTGTGGTTTTTCTTCAGTTTTTGCAGCAAACGAATCAATCTCCGTTTTTGTAGGAAAAGTCTAATTTTCCCTAAAAATGTCTAGATTTCTAAAAATTTTCTTGGCCCTTCAAAATGAAAAGAATTAAAGAACAGCTTTATTAAAAAAACTTCTTTAACTTCTGGATGTGCTGGCCTCCCAGACCCCTCGAATATAGATAGTATGGTAAATTAGTCGAGGTATGTAATGCTGGAAGGCAGAACTGCTGATATAATGCTATATATACTACAAGCGAGTCGCGGGCAACAAAGTAAAATTTCGACCAAAATTATGAAACTAGTAAACACCCTGAAATTAAAACAGCTGAAGCTGAAATCTATTTTTGACGTTTGCCAAACAAAAATCATGTTTAGAAAATAAGTGAAAATTGGATCAAGTTCGATTTTTTGAAAAACGCCAAATTTTATCCATAACGCAATTTTCTAAATTTTTTCAGATTTAGCAAAGTTTCCAGGATATATATATGTATGTTATCAGCGATTTTTCAAAATTTTTCCAACTTATATATCGCGGATCGCCTATGGGACCAGACGGTAACTGCGAATACATTAACAAAACGTAAAATCTTGTTTTTTGCTGCTGACTTTTGGCTTACCATCCCTGACAAGCAGAAAGATTTGAATTACATAAGATAAAAATTCTAAGTATATATATAAACAAAATACCCCAATTTCAAAACAGCAATTAATTTTTGGGGTCTTTACCAGATTACCCCCCCCCCACTCCAAATTCTTAAGTCTTGACCAATCGAGCTGAAATTTGTATGGGTATGTCTTCGACCACGTTGAGTTCAAATATCGCAAAATTTTTCCATTTCGAGGGATTCGATTTTTTTCGATTCGCAAAGGGAAACCGAAAAACTTTTTGTCGCCGATTTTGCTAAAAGTTGCGAACAGGGTGTCCGGGGATTCTAGTATCATTTCGAAATTCTAAAAATTTCAAGAAAATATTTTAGAAATATATTCTAAATTTCAAAAATACCAAAAAGGGTTATAAGAAATTTAAACATTCTACATCTTTTTCCTATAATTTGTAAAATTAGACTTTAGGATTTAGGATTTAGAAATTTTAGCTTTTGTTTTAAATTCTAAAATCCACAAGCGCTTGTAGTTACTCGAATACAGGTTGTAGGATCTTAACCGTCAAGTTTAAGACTTTAGAACTTGGAACTTGTTAAGTTTTAGACTTCAGACATTCCATATTGATTCAAGCTCTACGTGACAAGCTCAGCCAATAAGAATCGCCGATGGGAACGCGGAGCCAATCAGCTTGCTTCGTAATGACCTTTAACAACTCGTTGAGGAAATTTTCATCTGAACAGTATGTCAGACTCGACTTTACATAAAATGATGACAGTAATGCGGACTAGGTTGCACAGTGAAACGAATACTAAATTAGAATTCTTTCCTGAGCGAATTTGCCAGATTTTGCGTTTTCTGACGTTGATATCTGCTATTTTAAAGTACAAATGATGCTGCAGCATCTGAAATAGGGTATATCTCTGTGGCTAATGGGATGAACTCTATGTCCAGTCCTGGACGGGGTCATATTTCACTGCCTTTGGATCTAGAAACCAATGTCGGTACCCTGTACACTCAGGGCCGCCTCGATATATCCCAATTTTCTGTAGAGGTTAAAAATGTCTGAAATCCTTGTTGTCTTGAATACATCATCTGGAAATGCTCTACAATTTACAAAATGTGTACCAGCGCTCTAGTAAATCTAAGTCCAGCATAGTAGCAGTGAATTTGCAAGCTAAAGCGAATAAACAGCTATTTTCCTCAATAGTAATTTTAAAGGTAATGAGAGCTGAAACCGGCGCAGATAAATTGAGACGCAGTACATATTAATCTAACCTAATTAAAACTTGGGATGTTGTAAGAAGTCATGCCGAGCACGAGATGCGTCTAATTCTAATATACATAGTCAGGTCAAATAAACTTTCATCCTAGTTCAATTGACCGGTGTTGTACAGGATTTACAGGATTTACAAAACTTAAGCTTTTTCTTTATCTTTTTGAGTTCTTAAGGTGCTGGTATCCCTTTGTGCAGTGCTTTTGTGGGTATATTTTGAAACGCTATAACTTTCGCAATTTTGCGAGTTGGAAAGAGCTTTATACATCATTTTAAAGCTTATAATATGTAGATTCTCATAAAAGTACGAAACTAGCAAAATTGGCAATAAATAGCAAAAATTGACTGGCATACTAACATCTTACAGGCAGAATACAGGCCAAAAATTTTTGAACATCGATTTCTCAAAACTGTGGAATCGGCCGAAACTTTTTCATGTGCTGTTCTCTAAAGGACATGTGGGCCGAGGGACATTTTTTTGGATTTGGCTCAGCAGGTCTTAACGGTCAAGAAAATCCACTAAATGTGCGGTGACACGAAATTTCGCAACTTTGCATTGCGTTTTTTCGAAACTGGAGATGTTTTAGCTCAAACCAAGAAAAATGTCCCTCCGCAATAGTGCGAATTCTCATCCTGCCAAAAATCACGCCAATCGATTGGGTAGTTTTTGAGAAATCGATGTTCAAAACAAAATAATCGCAGTTTTGCCAAAATCGTTTTTCTGCCAAATCTCTAGCTTAGAGCAACAAACTCCGGCTAATAGGCATTGATAAAATGTGCAATGAGACTGTGTATCGATCGAGTATAAGTAAACCGAAATTGTCCATATGATTTGGCAGTAATTTTGAAAAAACTAATTTTCTCGAAAACGGCCATTTTTGGACCCCAAAAATCGTTTTTTGCTTATACTGACTTAACCACTAGAGATAGCTCAAAAGTTGTAAAAGCAAAAATGTTCATTTCTGTGCCCTCTATCCAGCCATACCAACCAATCCGGTGTCTCGACTATGTACTGAGAGAATAATGGCAAAAACCAAAAATTTCTTATCTTTGCACCTAAAAATGCGGGACTGGTCCCAGAATGTTAAAGAGCACCGAAATAGTATATTTGGAAAGTTTCATCCACTTTCATAAAGAAATAAAGCCTATAGGGTCAAATTTACACAAAGCGATACCAGCACCTTAAGACATGAACAAATCCATTAGGACCATGAACAAACTATAAAGCTAACTCTACAATAAGCACTGCCTTTAGCAAAACAGAGCACAGCAGACTGGCTCTGCATGCGCTCGGTGATTCTTATGGTTGTGGGTAAAAGCAGGGACAGGGACAGGGACAGGGACAGGGACAGGGACGGGTAGGTATAACCAGGGACAGGGACAGGAACAGGGACGGATGGGTAAGTACAGTCCGTCCCTGGGCTTACCCACCCGTCCCTGTACTTACCCATCCGTCCCTGAGTTTACCAACCCGTCCCTGGGCCGTCCCTGCTTTTACCCATCCGTCCCTGGGCTTACCCACCCGTCCCTGACCCGTCCCTGGGTTTACCCACCCGTCCCTGTTCCTGTCCCTGTCCCTGGTTTTACCCACCCGTCCCTGTCCCTGTCCCTGTCCCTGCTTTTACCCACAACTGGCTGAGCTTGTCACGTGGAGCTTGAATCAATATGGAATGGAATGTCTAAAGTCTAAAACTGAACAAGTTCTAAGTTCTAAAGTCTAAATATTGACAGTTAAGATCCTACAACCTGTACTCGAATGACTATAAGTTCATTTGGATTTTAAAATTTAAAAGAAAAGCTATAATTTTTAAATCCTAAATCCTAAATTCTAAAGTCTAATTTTACAAATTATAGGAAAAAACTGTAGAATGTTTAAATTTCTTATAATCCTTTTTGGAATTTTTGAAATTTAGAATTAATTTCTAAAACAACTTGAAATTTTTAGAATTTCGAAATGATACTAGAATCCCCGGACAACAGGGGTTTTCTGCGTCGCTGAACACGAATCTGAAGACCGTTTTCCAATTCAGCTTTTCGTTAACCTGATATGAGCTAAAGTTGTAAGCTCATGTTGAGCTAACAAAAAGCTGAATCGAAAAACGGATTTCAGATTCGTGCTCATCGCCCCTGAAGATCCCTGTATGCAACTTTTTAGCAAAATCGGCGACAATAATTTTTAGGTTTTTCTTGGTTCCTCCTTACTAATCAAAAAAATCGAATCGCGGGAAACCCAAAAATTTTGCGATATTTGAAGTCAGCGTGGTCGAAAAGATTTTCAGCTGAATTAGTAAAGTTTTAAAAATTTTTGAGAGGGGGTACTCTGGAAAAAACACTTTTTGTATTCTTTTCCATTTTTGCATTGCAACAGTACCAAGATTTTTTATATGAGTATTTTTGTAGCACAGCACTCGTGATCTAGAGCCTGTTGTTGGTATCAGATTTTTGCTAGCTTTGAATTTCAGGACAATCAAACAATGTACAATACTGCGTTCGATAGCTAAAATGCTAAAAATGAATTCAAAATAGATAGAATTGTCACTATAATTATGTATAATCTTCTAAATTTACTGCCATTTACTGGAAGAAAAACCGGGAAAATGGGTCTGAAAAACCTGGAAAAACCGGGAAAATGAAATCCAAAAGTCCGCATGAACCCTGTATGGGGTCTAGTAGTACCCTCTAAAGAATTTAAGAATCACAACTTTTTTGCGCCGCAGCTGCGCCACAGCGCCGCAGTGGCGCCGCAAAGTCGGCTCATAGCGAAAAGTGACCATTTTTGTGGTCGTCGCTCAGGTCGAACGTTACGAGCTGGAGCTGATTTCTTTTTATATTCAGAAATTACATATATTGAACTAACTAACGGTCCAGGTTGCGTTTCTCTATCACTTCCCTAGCGACCACAGTGGCCCGTCAAAGATGGCGAAAATTCGAAAAATGAAAAATCGAAATTTCTCGCTATCTATTTAAGTTTGAACGCTCAAATGTTCCATACAATGGTTTTCTGGCACGGAGAATCGATTCTCGCAGTCAGTTTTACCGTTAGACCCACCCATCTTGCTGTGCTGGTTCCAATTTGCCGTCGGGAGGGTCAAGTCGGAAACCGCTTCCTGGAGGTCCATAGTAGGCTTTACCTGGCCTCTCAAAACTTTGTCTATAGGGGTTTTCTGGTGCGCCCAGCTCATTCCCGGTGTTCTTTTTGCCGTAGGACTCATCCATCTTGCTGTGCTGGTTCCACTTTGCCGTCTGGAGGGTCATGTCGGAAACCGCTTCCTGGAGGTCCATAGTAGGCTCTACCTGGCCTCTCAAAACTTTGTCTATAGGGGTTTTCTGGTGCGCCCAGCTCATTCCCGGTATCCGTTTTGCCGTCCGACGTACCTATTTTGCTGGGCTGGTTCCACTTTGCCGTTTGAAGGGTCAGTCGGGTGGGGGGTCAAGTGGTCGAAAATAAAATTTTTCAAAAGTTGTCAAATTTGGTACCAAATGAAAGCCCTAAGCGAGCTGAGCAACTTTTGTCATAGAACTGCATGCTCAACGTGGCTGTAGAGTGCTGTGGTGGGGTGGGGTGGGGACTTACGCGATTTTCTGTCAAAAATAAAAGTTTTCAAAAGTGGTCAAATTTGGTACCAAATGAAAGTCCTAAGCGAGCTGAGCAACTTTTGTCATAGACCTGCAGTACCCAAAGTGGCTGTAGAGTGCTGTGGTGGGGTGGGGTGGGGACTTAGGCGATTTTGGGTCAAAAATAAAATTTTTCAAAAGTGGTAAAGTTTGGTACCAAATGAAAGCCCTAAGTGAGCTGAGCAACTTTTGTCATAGACCTGCGTACCCAAAGTGGCTGTAGAGTGCTGTGGTGGGGTGGGGTGGGGACTTAGGCGATTTTGGGTCAAAAATAAAATTTTTCAAAAGTGGTAAAGTTTGGTACCGAATGAAAGCCCTAAGTGAGCTGAGCAACTTTTGCGGTGTCGGATTTATGCCTTTCTCAACCGGAATATAAAGGATACACATAGGCCCAACACACATATTATCCCCTTTTGTGCGGAGCATTTTTGTTACTTGTATATATATACCAAAATAAACGATTTTGGACCAAAACAGTCCGGCGAACCCGGAAAAAATTTGGAAAAGTTTGACCAAAAGTTCTTCAAATTTGGTATATATTTTTGTGGTCACCTTATATGGTATATATAGTGAGTGGGGGGGGGGGTGCCTCCCCCTCTAAGCTGGCTTTTTCCTTGCCAAAAATTTCTGGAGAGGGTGGGGGGACCTGAGATCTCGAGGAAGGCACCGATATCTGGTGGGATTTTTTAAAAAATGTTTTAAAAGCTATATTTTGCTGCTGTGCTGAAATTTGAACAATTTTAAACTTAAATTTAAGCTTGAAATGGTTAAAAATGTTGAAAAGAACTAAGAATCCGGCGAAGCCGGAAAAATGTTTGAACATTTACCGTAAAACCCCTATTTTTCTGTTGACTTTTGAACTTTGGGGGTCGGCAGACCCTGACCCTGGATGGAGCGATTCTGGGGGGGCGCTCCCATATCCACCCGTCTAAGCTGAGCTGATCGTAGGAGCGCTGCTAGGTTTAGGACAGTCTTTTGCAACCGTGCCCTATATATGTATATAGTGCGTCACTGAGTTTTCAATGTGGTGAGCGCTGCCGCTCTTATCCCATCATTTTTACTTGCCTTACTTTTTCCTAAAGGGGGAGGGGGTAGTTTGGGGGTCAGCCGCCTTCGCAGAAATCGGTCCTCCCAGACTTGGGCCGCCCTCCTCCAGGATTATGGTCTGCGCCGACCCCCCAGGCGTCAAAAGTCAACCGAAAAATAGTGTTTTGAGGGTAACTTGTGCAAAATTTTCGGATTTCTAGGTCTTTTTAGCATTTTTTCTATTTTAAGCTTAAAATGAAGTTAAAAATTGTTCAGTTTTGAGCTCAGTAGCAAAAATGGCTATTCTTAAGCATTTTTGAACTCCCCTCCCCCCAGAAATCGGTGCCCCTCCAGACAAGAGTGCCCGCCCCCAGACTTCTCCCCTCCAGAAATTTTGGCCTAGGAAAAAGCCAGACTACAGACACAACGGGTGTCCTGAGGGTGTACCAGCTATACCCTGGTTTTTGGGACGACCTCGCATTGCGCAAGCAAAATTAAGCATTGATTACGGGCTACTCGATGTTAAGGCATTTATAGGGATTTTTTTTCTGGAGGTTTCGCCGGGGGATTTTTTGCAAAAATAGGCCAGAAATTGGTGTTTTTGGCAGATTTTGCACGTAGAAACGCAAAAAGAATATATATATACGTATATACTCAAAATGTCTGGATTTAAGCTAAAAATGCCACTTTGCCAAAAAAAGTGCGGCGAAGCCGGATAAGTTTTGAAAATCTGCCTATTTTGGCAAACATTTGGGGACACCCAAAAAATCCCGGGGAAGGGGAAGCGAAAATCACAGGGAGGGTCGATTCGGTGGGAAGTTTAATTTCGGGGGGGGCGCCAGGCCCGCACCCAGGAATTTGAAAAGGGGGGGTCCAACGTAAAATCCAACGGGGGGTCTGGGGGGCGGAGCCCCACAGAACTTGAAAATTTTTTGCATTTTTGCCCAAAAACAGTACATTGGACGTTAACTTGGAAACCATCGCGCCGAGGGCGCGAAAATTTTTTAAAAATAGCTGTTTTTGCCATAAAAATAGCAAAAATTTTCCATTTAGTCATTCCAAAAGGGGGGGTCTACATAGGTGTGGCTGGCGAAAAAAGTGGGGGTGGGGGTTCAGAAAAAAGTAGGGAGGGGGGTTTGGCGAAAATGTATGTACGCAAAAAATTGTACGTGTCGAGTTTAGTTTAGTTTATATATGTGGGAAGTTTCATCCCAGTATAGTCAAGCACGAAAGTGTGGGCTTACCGGTATGAGCTACATAGGATATTTTAATAGCCTATCTTGAAGAGCGTCCAAAATAACCCTAGAGGCTGTATTATTGTCGTCTGCTTCTCTGCAAATTTTTTGGGACCTTGAAATTTTCGAAAATTTTGGTCCGTCAAAGTGCCGAAATTTAGCAAACTTTGCCTGGCCACCCTGAACTACTGGAAAGACCTTGACCAAAGCGGATTGTGTGTATGTGTATGGCATCTGTTGCGCTTCATGATGATGTATGCCACACTGCTCTAACCCGTCCGGTGCGACCTGCGACCCGACCGGGCCGAAAATTAGCAAAATTTTGTATATCTTTGACGTTTTTTAACCAAAATTTTGAAATTTCGAAAGTCAAAGAGTGTTATAAATCGTTTGTTTTCCCACCGATTTTAATGAAAACAACGTTAGTAACATTTATATTTATATATCAGAAATTATTGCAAAATTTGCATTTTCAAGAAAAGTTTTCAATATTTTCGATTTATTTCGCGTTTTTCTTGTTTTGTTATTCCATTTTGGGTGTATTTAGATTCTAAGCTGCCTCCTGGAGAGATTCGTGCGATGGGTATTTGTTCTCAAAGAAATACGGTGCTAACTTGGAACCAGTACGTGTATATAATTGTTATTAGGTTCAAAAGGTAAGGTGACTCCTTGAGAAGATTTTGCTTCAGGCCCAAGGGATACTGTGCTCATCCGCTGATCCACAGCTGTAGTGTACGCTCTACTAACTAACGGTTGCTTCTGTGGAAAGGGCTGGGCGCCGGCCCTTCCCTGCTTTACTCCCTACACAGTCTCCAGTTACTTTTTCACAATAGTTGTACCCGGTTTACCGATTAAGGATGGATAGCTTTGTTGACACTAGTGATGTGCGCCGGACCGCCGCTCCGACGGAGCTCCGAAGCGGAGCTCCGATTTTCGGTGCTCCGGAGCGGGCTTCTGCTCCGGAGCTCCGGAGCTCCGGGTACCCGGAGGAGCCACTTTCAAGCTTTGATGCCTGTCTGTTGCTCATAACTTGGATAATAATAAAATGTATGAAGAGTTTTTATGATTTCTTGCTGTAGTCTCATGAACAGTGCGTAAGAACAATGAATTAGTGCTCGTAATTATTTTTAATAATTTTTCTACTTTCTCAAGACTGTTGTATGATTCGTTATCTGGAAACAATTTTTCCAACTTGTCCAGATGATATAAGTGAAAATTTAAATATAATTCTAAGCTACGACCTCTAAGAATTGTTTCAATACAACGTTTTTTATTACGTATATAATTGCCATTAATTAATCCATTAATCCATCAATTATTCCTTTTTCCGATGAAATATATTCTTCTACGTAAACTTTCAATGTCTACAAATGTTTTCTTTGCTTTCATCTCGCACATCTTTCCCAATATTTTTCAGACATAATTTCTCCTTGTTCAAATTTATTTTCATAGGGGTCGCGGCAGCGACCCCTATAATATGTGTCAAAAGTCCCTGGAGACACCGTAAAATAAGCTGCGCAGAGGCTGCGCAAAATCCTGCGCAGATCCTGCGCAGATTTCATGCGCAAATTGTAGAGCACATCGAGTTTAGTATGTCTGTGAAGTTTCAGCCCCGTATCACTTACCGTTAAAAAGTTACGCCCCGGACCGGTTATGGCGGCGATGTTTTTTTTTCGGTTTCTCCTATTTAATGGTCGTATTGTCCTGACTTTCCGCCTCTTTCACGTAATCTGCAGCGGAGGCCGGACCTAAAGGGGTATAGGGTCTGGTAGTACCCCATGCGCCATTTAAGAATCGCTACTTTTTTTGCGCCGCAGGTGCGCCGCAGCGGCGCCGCAAAGTCGGCTCAGAGCGAAAAGTGACCATTTTTGTGGTCGCTGCGCAGCTCGAACGTTAAGAGCTGGAGCCGATTTCTTTTTATATTCAGAAACTACATATATTGAACTAACTAAATAGCTAAGTCTCGTTTCTCTATCACTTCCCATGCGACCACAGTGGCCGGTCAAAAATGGTGAAAATTCGAAAAATGAAAAATCGAAATTTCTCGCTGTGTATTCAACTTAGAAAGCTCAATTCTTTCATACAAAGGTTTTCTGGCACGGCGAATTGATTCCCGTAAGCAGTTTTGCCGTTGGACCCACCCATTTTGCTGGGCTGGTTCCACTTTGCTGTCTGGAGGGTCAAGTCGGTACCGACTTCCAAGAACACCATATGGGACTGTGCATAGCCTCTCAAAACTTTGTCCATAGGGGTTTTCTGGTGTGCCCAGCTCATTTCCGGTGTCCGTTTTGCCGTCCGACCCACCCATTTTGCTGGGCTGGTTCCACTTTGCTGTCGGGAGGGTCAAGTCGGTACCGACTTACAAGAACACCATATAGGACTGTGCATGGCCTCTCAAAACTTTGTCCATAGAGGTTTTCTGGTGCGCCCAGCTCATTCCCGGAGTCCGTTTTGCCGTCCGACCCACCCATTTTGCTGGACTGGCTCCACTTTGCCGTTTGAAGGGTAAATCGGGTAGGGGGTCAAGTGGTCAAAAATAAAATTTTTCAAAAGGGGTCAAATTTGGTATCAAATGAAAGCCCTAAGTGAGCTGAGCAACTTTTGTCATAGAACTACGTACTCAAAGTGGCTGTAGAGTGCTGTGGTGGGGTGGGGTGGGGACTTAGGCGATTTTGGGTCAAAAATAAAATTTTCAAAAGTGGTCAAATTTGGTATCAGATGAGAGCCCTAAGTGAGCTGAGCAACTTTTGTCATAGAACTGCATACCCAAAGTGGCTGTAGAGTGCTGTGGTGGGGTGGGGTGGGGACTTAGGCGATTTTGGGTCAAAAATGAAAGTTTTCAAAAGTGGTCAAATTTGGTACCAAATGAAGGCCCTAAGCGAGCTGAGCAACTTTTGTCATAGAACTGCATGCTCAAAGTGGCTGTAGAGTGCTGTGGTGGGGTGGGGTGGGGACTTAGGCGATTTTCGGTCAAAAATGAAAGTTTTCAAAAGTGGTCAAATTTGGTACCAAATGAAAGCCCTAAGCGAGCTGAGCAACTTTTGTCATAGAACTGCATGCTCAAAGTGGTTGTAGAGTGCTGTGGTGGGGTGGGGTGGGGACTTAGGCGATTTTTGGTCAAAAATTAAAATTTTCAAAAGTGGTCAAATTTCGAGTCAAATGAAGGCCTGCATCGAACTGAACAACTTAGGGCCATAGTAGGCTCTACCTGGCCTCTCAAAACTTTGTCTATAGGGGTTTTCTGGTGTGCCCAGCTCATTCCCGGTATGCGTTTTGCCGTCCGACGTGTCTATATTGCTGGGCTGGTTCTACTGTGCCGTCGGGAGGGTCAAGTCGGGTGGGAGGGTCAAATGGTCGAAAATAAAGTTTCTCAAAAGTGGTTAAATTTGGTACCAAATGAAAGCCCTATGCGAGCTGAGCAACTTTTGTCATAGAACTGCATGCTCAAAGTTGCTGTAGAGTGCTGTGGTGGGGTGGGGTGGGGACTTAGGCGATTTTGGGTCAAAAATGAAATTTTTCAAAAGTGGTCAATTTTGGTAACAAATGAAAGTCCTAAGTGAGCTGAGCAACTTTTGCGGTGTCGGATTTATGCCTATCTCAACCGGAATATAAAGGATAGACATAGGCCCAACACACATATTATCCCCTTTTGTGCGGAGCATTTTTGTTACTTGTATGATTACATACTTTTAAAAGTTAAACAGTGGATAAAAGCAAATCTGGTCCACGTTTGTTAAATTTGCAATAACTTATTCAGCATGGATTAAAAAATTTAATTTTTGACGAAATTCTCGTAACGAATTTTATGGAGTCCTAATCTACAAAATTTAAACTTAGCAAATCTTGAAAAAGTGAGACATTAGAACTAAACGGCAGTAAATTAACATTGGCTTTTGTGTAAACGCAACATAATGCATAATGAAACAGCCACAAGTCGTGAAAAGTTGTCGAAGTCTGAACTGATTTTAGATCAAAAATACATGCTAGCAAATAGAACAAATGTGTATAGTAAACGAATCAGAATCTGAACATAAAAATGCGAAGCGCTATATAGTAAACAGTGAGTAGACGTGTTTTTCATTGCAAAAATAATTTGCTTGGCTTAAAATCAAATTAGGGGGAGCGCGTTAGCGCTCCCCCTAGAATAGGGAAAATTTGACGCAATGTGTATAATCTGGACATTGTTTGGTCTGTGACCAGCGGAGGAGTGGACCGATCGGGCTCAAACTGGGTGTGTGAAGAGCCTGTGGGCAGGGGTACATGCTGTGAAAATTTCAGCCGGATCGGCCGGGTAGATCTTGAGATATGAAAATTGGCCCCCCGCGCAGGTCGCGTTTCTCTCCATTTTTTTTTTCCACCAGGGGTGCAGGTCGGAAGACCCTTCAGAGCCGTACTATTTTAGGTTTTTTTTTGTACAAAAAGTTCCTCAATTCCGGGGAACTTACTTTCCGCGGTTCCCGGACCCCCAGATGGCCCCACCCCCCCCGGTGGGGACCCCCAACATGACCCCCGAAAAAAAACTAAGTCCGAAAATCTATTAGCTTCGAAATAGAACGGAGCGAGCGAAGCCGGGCTCTCGTGTTGTGCATGTAGGAAGGTACTAACGTGAATATGAACATAGGCTATATAGGATGTCGGTCGGTGCCCTGTGGCGCCCTGGCCAGGGGTCAAAAGTTTAGGTGTGTAAAAGGGGGGTCTGGGCCTACGGAGTAGGCAGCCCTATACATAAGAGCTGCTGGGCTGAGGTTTCGTATTCGAATAGGAACCCCTATATGGCGAATCTAAAGGGCCCATTAGTTTCGCTCTAGGACCTATCCATGTGGCTGGGGGGCACCCTGATGGTGGTGGGCCCTACCGTGTCGC
>JASAND010016019.1:0-21609 GCA_030248195.1 Trissonchulus latispiculum
TTTCGGCCGGCCAACATTTCTAAGAGTGTATACGTAGCTGTACGACCAAAAAATGTGTCTACAAATTATAACCGTTTATAGCAGATTAACTTTTGGAAAAACCTCAACAATGAACAATGTATACATTTTTTAAAATCGGTAGGAACTCGAAATTTCAAAAAGGATCAATTGTTGGGGGTGTTTTTTTTCGCCGACGGCTTATGTGTAACGTTACACACCTCTCCAAAATTTTTTGCTATTTTTCAGAAAAAAGTGTGTAACTACCTAGAAATTCCCAATTTATATACTCGCGGTTTGCTTTCTACATGTATATATATGATTTTATTGGTAACTAAATTATTCCGACGTATGTTAGAGGCCGCTTCCTTGTATATAAGTAAAATTTAAAAATCTTATTAACAGCAAAATTTGGAGAAGTTTCACCAAACCAGCCCGACAAAATTAAAAAAATTGAGCACGATGATCTGCATTTATTGGTTTTGACTTGGTAGAACGAATGAAACACCAGTGCGCCGAGCCGAAGGAGCAAACGTTTTTAGAAAGGCCTCCTGTAGCACAAAATTTTGCAAGGTATATATATACCAGTTAAATTTTGCTTCAAAAACTAAAAATTTTTGGTGTGTACGCGTTTTTAGTATTATGAACGAACAAATATAACTGTACAAATATAATGTGTGACTAATCATTAAATGATACCAAAAATAGAAATAATAAAAATTATTTTTACCAAAGAAACAAAAATAAAAAAATAATAATAAATAATTTTTTTCAACCAAAAGAAAGTTCATGCCATGACGGTTCAGAAAATATATACATTGCTGCAGCAAAAATGTACCGGTAATTCAGTATAAACAAAACAATTTCGTTCCCTACATTTTTTGGTCAGACTTTAGTTTCGATCATGGAAACAAACTTTTGACTGCAGTAAAAATTCGGTGAAAACCCAAACTTTCTGATTTTCTGTGAATGAAACCAGGAATTCGGAGTTGTCAAGATTTCCGAACTCTCGAGTTCTTTACGATTCTCGAAATATATATGTCGTAGCAAGATAGTAAAATTGGCAATATAGTTATCTCGCTAAGAGTTTGGCAAGATAGTCATCTTGCTAAAATTTTAGCAAGATAGTTATCTTGCCACGAAATTTAGCAAGATTACTATCTTGCCAAAGCCGTTGGTAAGATAGTAATCTTACTAGAATTTAGCAGCATAGTCTTCTTATCAGATATGTTTTCAATTTGAAAACAAAGAAAGTCATTAATTTTCCCTGTTTTATCCAATACAATGAGCAGGCCCGCACCCAGGATTTTGAAAAGGGGGGGTCCAAGGTAAAATACAACGGGGGGTCTGGGGGGCGGAGCCTCCCAGAAGTCGAAGAATTTTTGCTTTTTTGCCCAAAAATTGTACATTGGACGTTTATTTCTTGCAAAAAGTAAATTATCGCGCCGAAGGCGCGAATTTTTAAAAATAGCTGTTTTTGCTATAAAAATAGCAAAAATTTTCTATTTTGTCATCCCAAAAGGGGGGGTCTAGACCCCTTGAACCCCCCCCCCTGGGTGCGGGCCTGACACTGAGTTTAATCCTACTTAATTTTTCAGTCTTTTTTCAAGAGGTTTGTCTTGTTTAGTCTGATTTCAATTGTCAGTAATTGTCAGAATCATGACGTATATAATATTTGTTACTTAATTGCATTCGTAATACATAGTAATTACAATTACATACAAATATTATGTCAGCAACATTACGGAGCACAATGGTCAGTTTTAAATTCTTGTGAAAATCCCCCCTTGCGTTAAACTCAGACTTTCTTTGTTTTCAAATTGAAAACATATTTCATACTGAAACTGATAAGATGACTATCCTGCTAAATTCTAGTAAGATTACTATCTTACCAACGGCTTTGGCAAGATAGTAATCTTGCTAAAATTCGTGGCAAGATAACTATCTTGCTAAAATTTCAGCAAGATGACTATCTTGCCAAACTCTTAGCAAGATAACTATCTTGCCAATTTTACTATCTTGCTACGACATATATACGTATACATTGTTACTCCAAAAGCTTATCTGCAATAAACAGTCAAAGTTGTACACACATTGTTTGCTCGTACTACGGACAAACAAAATCTGAAGAAGACGAAATGTGAAATACAAAAAGGAGAACCAACAACACAATCAGCTCTAGATCTCAAACCATTCCAACAAATCCAAGCTCCCCCCACAGTAGCACTAGGAAAACCTTTGACGTGGTCGTAGCATTGATATTCCACAGGGAAGAATGGTTCGTCAGATTGCCAGCAAAACTAGCCATGACAGTTTCATTATGCGACATCACCGGAAGTGGATTTTGTGCAGAAGAGGAAGAAGAGGACAGTGTTGTGCTATTCGAAGAAGCTGACGAAGCGGAATACGAAGACGACATGAAAAAGGGATCAAGAAATCCCACCTTTCCAGCACACTCCAGATGAACGCCGGGAACGGAGAGGGATGTGATCAGCATCGTGATACAGCGGAGCAGAAACACCGTCCCTGTCAGACTGAACATCCGACGCAGAAGGATCATTCTGAAAACAGCCGAAAAAAACAGAAAAAATGAAAAAATAATGACGTTACGAGCAAACAGAAATGCGTGTCTATCAAGAAAATGAGGTGAGCGCGGGCTGGCAGACGGATCCACGAAGGATACAAGCAAGAAATAATGAAAAACGCCTGCCTGCAGTCACTAAGGCAAAGCCTTAGTCCGAACAGGAGAGAGCCAATGGGCGCTGTTGGCTCTTGTCGGCTGCGTGCTCTCTCCTGTTCGGACTAAAGGTGCATTCATAGTTCCAGACGCAAGCAGACGCGCGTAGATGCGCGTACGAAAGCGTCTGCATGCGTTCGTGAGCATGAATACGCTACATTTTTAAACGGTTAAAACGGCATGTTACAATGTGAGGCATCGACGCGCGTCTCTCTGCGTTCGCAGCTATGAATGCACCTTAAGGATTCGCCTTACTGGCAGGCGTTTTTCATGGTTTCTTTATGCTATAATAAAATACGTATGTTTGCGATTAAATCTTGTTAAAGCAGCAAGAAATCAAAGGCAAAATTTTAACTTTTCATTAATAGATCCAGAAGCGCTTCAAGTCCAACCCTTAAGCCAACTAAAAAACTTTTAAATACGTTTAGTACGAAATCTTCAGCTTTACGCAGAGCAGCAGCAATTAGTTATACATTTATCCTTGAAAACCAATTAAAAACTTTAAAATACGCTTAGTATGAAATTTCCAGATTTACGCAGAGCAGTAAGTAGCGATTAGTTACAGGTTTAAAAACCACGCTAGAGTAAACAAAAAAGCATAAGCATACCGATGACTGTGGAATAAGATGACCAAAGTCCACACGAAACCCATCGTGCAGGCAATAAGCTCGCAGACTTGAAAGGCCCACGGGATTCGAGGTACATTGTCCAGAAATAAATCCGGCAGCGGAGGATAAGTCTCCATATCGGGTACCCTAGAAACAGGTTTTAACTCCTGCATAAAAGATAAAAGGTATACTTTAAAAGAAAAAGGTTCACTTAATACCCTGGAAATTTATTTATCGTTTGGATCGGATTCAACGCTAACAAGACGCAGCTCAAAGCTTCATTAAATGCAAGCTAATTTAAATAGATGAGAAAGAAGAAGAAAGTCATGTACCACCGAAGGTCAGAAAGTCATGCCCCATAGAAGGTTTTGTTTAAAACATTTCAAAAAGTTGTCGGAGTAGGCCTGTTAGTAGCTACGCTCATATTGTATGACATTAAACCAATTTAATTTTTGTGGCGATGTGTGTCTTCTGATGTCAACATCTTATCTTCTTTCACGAAATATGTATTTCGTTTCCCTTGCCTTCTCTTTCAAAGGTATGGTAATTACCCTGACACAGGGTATATTTTACAGGGCCCCGGAAATTGACCTCCCCAGAAATTTTCGGCTTCTCTTATTTGGGGGGCCCAAATCCTTGCCAAAAGAGGAAATTATCAAAAATTATCCGGCTTCGCCTAAGATTATTTCGTAAAACGGCTAATCTTAGCTTAACTCCATTTGAGAATTTTTTGCGTTTATACCTGCAGAATACGCCAAACATAGCAATTTGTGGCTAAATTTTGCAAAATATCAGGAATATACTATACTATTATACGTTACGTACCGTTCATGCACAATGACCATGACAAAAGCCGTAACCAGGAGAGACATCAGACAGTAGAGAAAGGCCAGAAGAGTTTTATAGAAGCTTTTTGAGGGAGTATCCGGTGACTCCACCAGATGTCTGATATCATGAGCATGCTGTGGCGGCTGACCCAGATGATGATGCAGGGGACTGGAGTACTGGCTTCCGGGCGAGGATAGGGAGATACCACGGTTTCTGAAAGACATATATACGTACGTATGTATGAATGAAAATTAGGCAAGCTTAACTTTTTCGGAGTGTGCAAAGAATATGGTATTAAACAATATCCTTCAGTGACACACAACCAATAAAATGTCAACACTTAGGAAGTCAGAATAAAATACACGCATCTGAAGTGGCTTATCTTCAGGCGATTTTCATGAGAGCTTTGAGGGTCCAGCCCACCAGTCCAAAATGGGAGCCACACTTTAAAAATGTTTTCCTAAGTTTTAGGGTGTTTTTGTGTAAAAGCTGCCAGAAATTACTGAAAAATAATTATTCTAAGCATTGTTTAGCTGAAATAAACATCAAAAATTTCTAAAAAAATAAGGCGAAGCCGGAAATTGAAGAAATAAGGACAAAACTGAAATATTGACAATTTTTTGAGTAATTTAATGTCGGAATTTATGGGGGGCTCTCGAATGGGAGGGGGAGATCGGTATTTGTGGGCCCACACCCACCCTCCACAGAAACCTGGCCAGCGTATATATAATACCTTATTTTCTGTGATTCCTCATGAGCCAAACCTTCATCGTCGTCAGACAATGGCGGTCTAACAGAGGACGCCGCTGCCGATGAACCTGTTTGACCCCTGAAATTAGTCAGATCCGAATCCTGTCGAGCGGGAAGGGAGGCGGACGCGGCGGTAGAAGGTAGATTAGCATTAGATTCTCTGTTGAGGGCAGACGGAGGTGAGAAAGAGCCACAGAATGGCTGAGCAGAAGATGCCCTGTTGGAATTAAAGTTAGAAGAACTGGTAGCTGGCGGCTGGCCATCCGACCGGCCCGAAGTTGTGGTAGAGGACGGCGGTTTCAGTCGCTTCAGCTGCTGAATTTGATACCATAGGCGCTTAACGTCGCCCAGCTTCGTCAAAGCCAGCGGAGGCGTCCTAAAAAATCAGAACTCCAAATTAATAAAGCCTGACATATATATAAAACAGACCTTATATATTTTAGGATTCTATAGGACGGTCTACTGCATTTCTAAAATTTTAGAAAAACAAACACTCCCTTTTTCAAGAGAATTTCAAACGATTTTTGCAGAGCTGAAGCCATTTTGGGCTATATAAAGAATGTTAACATGTGAGAGGACGAAGGGGTGCCTGGTGAGTCGCCCGACAATTCAGCTAGTCGCAAGTCACGAGTCACCTACTTATATATCTTTCTGACCATCAACCACCAATTTCATTAACCCCATGGTTTCATAAAGATTCAATTTTAAGTCTGCTTAAACCTGCGTGCTTTGCCTAGGGTTTAATTTCAATAGAAAATGCTCAGAAAGAGTCAAACAGAGTTAAATTAAAACCCTTTCATGAAAAGAGTAGAGTTAAATTTAACTCCAGAGGTTTTTAACTTTACACGCGATTCTTGAAAAGGGCAGAGTTAAAGCGAGTTAATTTTAACTCTTTTCATGAATCCACGCGGAGTTAGAATTTTTAACTCTCTCTATGTAACTCCCAGGGTTAAAATTCATTCTTTTAACTCATATTTGAAAAGGATCGAGTTAATTTACAAAAAAGGGTAGTTAACTCTACTCTACCCTTTTTTGAAAAGGCCCTTAGTTGATCATGCAAAGAAGTTGTATTTGGTAGATCTCAGCAAGCTTTCTGGCAGATCCTGAAAAATGTTTGAGAGGTTTTAAGAACAATTTTCTTCAAAATATAATAGATGCTATAATTAAACAATTTTTGAAGCTAACAATGAACAATATATAGTGGTGCTACAATACAAGGAATATATAATTAGTTTTTTGCAATTCTATCATGTTACTTTACACTACAGGCAGATCTTGTATATTAGTTTTCTGTTGTAGACTCCGGGGGCTGGTCCATGTCGGGAACGTGGACATCTCTGAGAGCGACGACGTGGCGGAACGGTTCAAGATTGACACTGACGAAGAGTGTCCAACATTCTTGCTGTAAATTCACGTTTTTTCTGACGCAAAGCTTTCAACTTTTTGTTTGCTGCTGTTGTGTCTATTTATACACACATACAAATGTAGTTATATCTATTTTCTTACATAAATACACACAGTCTTATTTGACAGCAGTTTAATCTAAGCTAGCAGAATTCAATAATAATTATTAATTTAATGAGGCGAAATCAGCATTGTCTACAGTTCTCAGAATTTATTGCAATGTTAAATTTCAATCAAACTTATTGCTTAGCATTGATTAATTCTAGACTTCGTCGAGGGAAGATGTATCGATACAAGGATCAGGCCAGGGATGCGAAATCGCTCACTCAATTTGCTCTTCACAGATTCAAGGAACTGAGAGGACATCGGGTTCCTGATCCGCCCACTAAATTGTAAGCATTAAATGAAATCGTTTCAAACCGGACTAACATTTTATGTCCGCGGCGGCCATTTGGCACAAGTGTTGCCTTTTGGTATTTGTTCCAAAGACCAGACACCGGATCCTGTTGCACAATGGAGCTATGATTGCGTGCTACTTTCTTCTTCGACACTAATACTAATATATACTGAGACATTTAATACCAAGACATATATACCAAGACTAATACTAATATATACTAAGACTAAGACAAGACTAAGACTAAGACCAAGACATTAACACTATGAATTCTCTATCGATTGGTGGCAGTCCCATCTCGACAGGTGGTCTCAGTAAAAATGGCTGACAAAAACGTAAAACTGCGCCCGTTTAGCCGCTTTCCCTATAAGCCTTGGGAAGAAGAGGGTTGAGATGGTTCTGTGTGGAATAACTGAGAGGATTACATAGCTTGTTCTCCATAAAACGAACTTAGTTCTCAGCTAGAAATAGGTAATCCCATATTTATTTTAGGGTTATCCACTGTAACAGATTAAATTCAATAAAATTAAATTATTATATGAAAAATGTTAAGAAATATGAAATTTTAATTGTTCTTTTTACTGAGAGATAGATCTTGAATGCTGATTCTTAATTTTTTCATTTAGGGAAGAGCTTTACGAAGAAATGAAGGAAGACATTCAGGAAGTTCTGGTAAAGTTGTCACTATTTAATTAAATTAAGTTATTAAATTAAATTAAATTAATTAAATTATTTAATAATACAATGTGCCTTATGCTGGACAATATTCAGCACACTAAGCTACAGTTAACAGAATTAAGCTACAGTTAACAGAATTCCACTTTTATCAGTGTAGTAATTGTGTATTTTTCAAAATTTCAGGAAGAACATTTATCATTGGTGGTTCTTGGCGGATTTGCATTTCTAACTGTAATTCTTGTAGTCTGGATTGTGGTAAAGCTGATGTCCAAAAAGAAGAGCAAACCAGAGAAACATGACTGATTTAAACTATTTTATTAGTCACGTAATTAATTGTTTTGTTTGTAGCTTCCTTCCTTCATTAATAGACCTGTTTTATGTAATTTTTTAAAAAGTTGTAATGCTGTCATTAAAGACAAATATTTTCGTTAAGACAGCTTTTCCTTTACCTGTCATGTTCCTGTCGTTTACGATAATTCATGGGAACAATGGAACGTTCAAAGCGACTAAGCAGGGGAATTAGCCGAGTTAATCAATAATGCCAGGCCCTGTTGCATCAATTTATTCTTGTACCAATTACTTTACTGATTACAATTAATTATCAGTTAATAAGGATTTAAATCAGCGAAGAATGTGGGCATTACGTCCGTGGACGTCTTCGTTAATTAATAGTAGTTCCTTGGGAAAAACTCAGTTCATAGCGGAGAATTGAACTGTGTCCTGCTGGTTTGGAGTCCAGAATTCTGCCACTGCGCTAACGGAGTTGACATCACAGAGGTGCTCAGCACTAGCCCACCACTAACATTCTACTAAATGTATGCGTAGCTTCAGTATCAGTAGCAGTATCTTCTACACATATGCGTAGATGTACACATTTTGTTCTCTTAGAACCTGATTGTGAAAGATTGCAGCTCCATAGTAGTTATATATAGGTTAGACAGCACAGACCAAAAATACATAAAGTCACGCGTCGTCCCGACGGCCTGATAAGCCTGAGGGTCTTTCGCGTTTTTGCAATTTCTTGAAAAAGTAAACCTAATGGTGCCGGTGTTACTATTTTGGGCATCAATAGAAAATAAGTTTGCTGAAGTGAAATTAACGGGTGCTGGTAAAACCCAGCCCAGCCCAGCCCAGCCCCCAGACCCAGCGTCCAGCCCCGATGGGTAAAACCCAGCCCTCCAGCCTCCAGCCATCCTAGGTAAAATCCAGCCCAGCCCCCAGACCCAGCGTCCAGCCCCGATGGGTGAAACCCAGCCCTCCAGCCTCCAGCCATCCTAGGTAAAACCCAGCCCAGCCCCCAGACCCAGCGTCCAGCCCCGATGGGTAAAACCCAGCCCTCCAGCCTCCAGCCATCCTAGGTAAAATCCAGCCCAGCCCCAAGGGTAAAACCCAGCCCCCATTTTCCTTCCCCTGTGGTAAAACCCAGGCCCGTTTTCCAGCCCCTAGGGTATTAGATTTTTCCCAGCCAGCAGCATGAAACGGCCTATATAAATTCCATTCATCTGAACCAGTTTCTGACAGCAAGCAGTTAATAGTGGGTCCCGGCCGGCCGGTATCTCAATTGTCTGGTTAGCCAAAGGTACAAGTTAAAATGTGAACTATTTGATACTTTTGAAGATTTTAAGGCTCCAATTCGACGAAACTGTCGCAAGCTGGCAATCCTGCCGGTGAAGGCAGTTAGTTGGACTGGCCGGCCGGTCTACAGTGGGCGTGGGCCGGTTTCACTTCGCAGGGTCGGTGAATGACACTAGCACAGAAGTGCTTTTGTGTTGTTTGCTTTTGTTCGAAGCTTGCCAGATGCACACATTTTCATAGAGCTATGTGCAAATGTAATTAGACATTGTGGAGTTAAATAAGCTTGAGCAATTGTTTATTTTTGATAGTTACATTTTAACATATGCCTATTTCCTTTAAGATTAAACGGATTAGATTTAGATTAATCCGCATTAAAGAATCAGAACCTTGAATTTAACGAAATACAGCGAGTAAAAAGAGTAAATTCAAAAGTAAAATAAAAGTAAAATAAAGTAAAGTAAAATTCAAAAGAGTACATCAGATACAATTAAATCTCATTTGTCCAATGCACTAAGGCCTAACCTAACCCTAACCCGGCATTAAAGGTACAGCTATTTAAACATAACCCCAAGAATGCATAATTCTCCTATATATTAGTATTCTTCTAATATATAGGAGAATTATGCACTCTTGATAACCCTTTTTACCCTTCTGGACGAGACGGTCACGGTCTACTTTTTTCGTTCTCGCTAAGGGAGATCTACCCGTTGTTTGTCTGTCTGGGGGGAGTTTGCACCCCCTCATTCCCCCCACGTTATCCTATGGCCATTAAAATTAAAACTGGCTGTTTTACAATCCGTTTAAAAACTACTGAAATTCAACTATAATTGCCTTTCTCAAATTGCCTTCATTGTTCCGACTGCCAGCCTGTGACAGTTTAGTCGGTCGGACTGGAGGCAATAGCCGTCAACAGTGTTAAAAATTTCACATTTTAACTTGCATTTTGGCTAACCGGAGAAATAAAGTACTGGTCGGGACCCCACTTTCCGGTGCTTGCTCTCAGGAAATGGCACAGGTTAATGGAATTAATACATGGACCGGGACATACTGCTGGCCGGGAAAAACGTTACTCCAGGTTTTGGAAAAAAGAAAAGAAACTAAAGGTTAAAAGCTAACCTTCAGTAACAGTAGTTTCGTAGTGAATACTAGAGTCTGACTGGTCTTCCGTAGATCTAGGCATACTGATCGGCCAACAAAAAAAAGAAAAAAGAAAATGAATAAACCAGAAATCTAAAATATAAAATAAAAAAGAAATAATTGTAGAGACAGTGATAGAATAAAATATTTAATAAAGTTTCCTAGTGCATTCTATATTTAAACATGAAACAGTATATGCAAAAAATAATGTGCTACATTATTCACAAATATACACGTAGAGAAGTGTCATGGAATAATACATTTCCTAAAGATGAGTGCTCAAAGCCCCATGCGTCTCACCGCCCAGCCTCACCAGGTGCGCACCTGGCATGGGGAAACTGGGCGGATATGTACAATTCCATGTGTGACGTGGGTGTGAGTTTACACATATTATACATATAAAAAAATTTTTAAAAAAGTATTGAGTTTTTAAAATATAAAAAGTTTTGGGGTTTAAGTTTTATATATCAAACGATTAACGAAAGTTGTAGGTAAACTAACATTTTTTGAATTGAAAATTTTTATTTCTTTGTTAAGTTTAGTAACTGAATATCCTCTATGGATTAACTTTTTAATTAATTTAGTAACTGAATTTTTCCAAAATTCTGCGTTTTCGGATAATTTCCATAAGCGTTCTAGTTCATTCCTGAAAATCATATATGCACGTACAGTAGAAAAATTACTATGAGTATGAGGAAATTTTATTGTTTTAAAATTAAATTTGTCTGTTTTATCAAAAGGTTTAAAAATAAACTTTTTATTTATAATTTCGATGTTAATATCCAAAACTTCAGCTGAAAATGGATTATCATTTTGACGAATAAGGGTTAAAGAAATTGGATTATTTCTAATATAATGCTTTCAAATTTATTTCTGTCATTGAACACAGTTAAATTGTCCATATAACGAAAAATATTTAATAACAAGCTTGCGGATTTCCAATCTTTTAAGTATAAAACCTTTTTCATATAATTAAATTCGCAGTTAAAAAGAATTAGATTTACAATGAAAGGTGCGCAGTCCGTTCCCATTGGTATGCCTATATTTTGCTGGAAAACTAAGTTACCAACACGAAAAAAGTATTTTTAACAATACATTTAACAATATATTTCTTTAGTAATAAGATTTTTAGAATTGATTTTGTTTGTCCAAAACGCCGTTTTTGACGTAGCTGATATAATGCTATTGCCCATAAATCTATCCAAAAGTTCTTCCATATTTTTAATAATTACCTCATGTTCAAGTGAGGTATACATTTCTGTAAAGTCATAAGTATATACAGAATTAGCATATGTCGATTTATTAAGTTTATGTAAAGCATTAATTAACGTTTGTGAACTTTTAATTATCCAAAAGAATTTTATTCGATATCTACCATTTCTTTCCATTACTTTACAATAATTTTCTATCTTTTCATATATTAATTTCAAGCAGCGCGAAACCGTAGAAGAAATACGTTTTTTAAAAAAGATTTACTGCTAGCAATAATTATTCTGAATTTTATAGGATTTTTATGAAATTTTGGAAGCATACGAGGAAAAGGGATACTACCTAAAATTTCACTTTGATTTAAACCATAGTCATTTTCTATATTATTTTTAATACTAGTTTCTGTTAAATCAGTTAATTGATAATGTGGCACTTGATTAGTATACCCAACCTCTTTTAAAAGTTGATTAATATAGAAGGTTTTACATATAAAGCTAAAATTTTGTGCCGCTTTATCAATAACTGTTATTACAAACTTTTCTTTCAAAGTTTTAAGGTATTGATTTGCCTCATTAGACAATAAATCATCTGATTTTGTTAAAAAATGCGGATTTCGTTTTTTAATTTTGAAAGTTTTTTACAGAGTACTAATTTACACGAATTAAGAACAGAGTATTTCCATGGATTTAATTCTTCCTTTAAAATATTATATTTAATACAACATTTATCTAAATATTGTTTCAAAGATTTTGATAAATCAATACAACATCTTTCTAAACTCATAGTTTTGGCTAGTCTATATTTAGGACCTTTTTCAAATAAATTTCTCAACTCTTTATTTTGAACCAATTCTAAATTTCCTGTAATGATATGCCCACGATGTGCATCACATTAAATTAGAATTAACGCAATCACAAGAATTAGAATTAGAAATGAATTTATTAATATGTATATCTGATATAACTTGTCTATAATTAAATATGAAGCTAGAAATTGGTGCATCATGCGAGTACAGAACCATTGGGTTGGCATATGTCTTACCATGTTCTGTTGATGCAACCCACATATCTGCACTTGAATTAAATATTTTTCCAAAGGTAAAAAATCGATTAATTTATTGGAAAATGGAATTATTATGGTTTGTTTATTTCCCCTATTTGGTTTTTCTGGTTTTTGTCCTTCCTGAAGTTTTGCATAAACCAAATCTCGCATAAGTTCAATAAAAGAATTAGGTTTCAGTTCTAAAAGTTTAGTAAAAAGTAATTTAAGCATTTGTTTAGGTTTAGGTTTAGGTTTTGGAAAACAAGGGCTGGAAAACGTGGTCAGGAAAACGGGGCTGGAAAAGGGGGCTGGGTTTTACCCTTGGGGCTGGGCTGGGTTTTACCCAATAGGGCTGGCAGTCGGGGCTGGACTTTACCAAAGGGTCTGGAGGCTGGAGGCCGGGTTTTACCCACCGGGCTGGAGGCTGGGGCTGGGGGCTGGGCTACCTTTTACCCACACCCAAATTAACGGGTCTAATTTCAGGAGCAGTAGCAGGACAGTTCACAGTGTTCGATAAATTTGCAATGTTGTCTTTGTATGATTTTCCGGATCTATTGCGCTTTCCCCCCAGCCCAAACCTATGATTTTTTTACCAACAACTTTGAAAATTTGTATGGCTGCATACTGGAGGCTGATGAATTCAAAACTTTTAAATTTTAAAAAATTATCAAAAATTTTAAATTTTAGTTATGGTAAGGTGGGACCGAGGGGATCCAAAAAAATTTTGAAAAATTTTGTTGAAAACTTGCATACAAGGGTTTTCAGGATCACTGAGCACGAATCTGAAATTTGTTTTTCGATGCAGCTTTTCGTTACCTCAGCACAAGCTTACATATTAAGCTTACAACTTTAGCTATATACACCCATACAAAATTTCAAAGTTATTGCTCAAAAAGATCAAAAATTGGGGCTGGGGGGATAGCGCAAAAGATCCTATTTTACTATTTTAGTTAGAGCTTGATTCAGGTTCATATTAAATTTAGTTGCTTTGTGTTGGTGTGCCAATTGCGTTAAGGGAATAATGCTGCTAAAACTTCGTCCCAACTATGTCCAATTGCGGGCATGTTTAGTTTATACGCAGGACTATCAATATCATTGCCTACATGTTTAAATTTTTTCGAAACCAATAATAGTAGACCTGCTGCGCCTCGGCGCAGCAGGAAGCCACTTGCTTATTATTGTTTCATTCGAATTGTTTTTGCCAGCATTGCTTTGTCATTTTGATTGCGCAAGCCTTGCAGGGGACCTGGCAACTCATGTTACTTAATGCTAAACTTGTAACTACAAATTTTGTGCTTGGAATGGAATCGGGATCCGGAATCTAGAACTGGAACCGCAGCCGGTTTTGAAAATTGGAACCGGCTCCAGCTCTTAGTGCAAAACCTCCCTAGACTCTGACAAACAAAACAGACAAAACAGCTAAGGGGCAGACCTCTCAGCAATTTTTACCAGTGCATGACTGGCCGGCACTACTAAACAATGCCAGACCCCGTCAAATAACGACTGGCTCCGAAAGTGTTAGAAACTTAGAAAGCAAGATCAAACCATTTAAAAATTAATTTTTGCCTAAAATTGTAAAAAAATAAAATTTGTGCCAATTTTGGGTTAAACCCCTGAAACTCTTTGGAATTTTTCAGGGGCAGCTCCTTTATCGAAATCGGAGTTGACCCGTACCGATACCCCAACCAACGCAACCAACATTCTCTTACTTCTTCCAGCAGTGTTTCCAATATATCATGGTCATGGATATGGCTTTATGTGTTTATTTCTCTGCTCTCTGTTTTATTTTCCGCAGTGCTGAAACTGAACCACAACATTTTAACACCATTCCAAACCACACGAATGCTCTGTGAGCAAATATGGAATGCTTTTTAATTAGTTCATCACGGTGAATTGAACTGTGTTCTAGAGATCTGCACGGGCCGAATTTTTCCGGCACGGCCCGTGAAAAGTTTCGGTCCGCCCGGCCCGGCCCATTAAAATTTTCGGCCCTCCCGGCCCGGCCTGCGAAATTTTTATTTCTTTAAAAAATCCAGAATTACATACATTTTCCCCGAAATATTATATCTTGTGTGTTATTATTCCTAACGCATACTGGGATCTCATCGCATGCTGCTGAAGAGTAGCCGAGCAAAAAGATAAGTTGTACATCAGATTTTAGAATTAAATTTTGATCTAATTTTGATCTGTTCTTCAAAATTTGGCCTTTATGTTTAATGATATATATGGCATTGGAATTTTTTCACGCGAACTTGCATACTCATTATTAGCCATGAATTGGGCCAACAATTCATCAATCAGAATATTGTTCTTTTAACTTTAACTTCTTTTAAAGTTTTTACGCTTCTACATGGATAGGCAGCTTTCCTATCTTTCCTGTTTGAGAGCCCGCTCCCTTTTCTGCAGCCAACTTTTCCAATAAAGCTTTGCGAGCAAGCTATTAATAGGTTTCTGCCATCTTAGTCACTGTTGATAGGCGGGGGCAGATACTGTCGGCTTAACGACGGTAGCTGAGCTGCCCTGAGGGTGACTGAGGCTACTTCAGCCGTGCTAACCCTCCTGGCCAATAACCGCACGTCAGTCTGGCTTGGGGGCCATGTTTTCTGTCCTTGGCCGTCGTTTCTCCGCTCCTTTGACTGCCTTTCTGTAGTCTGCGGAGAGCAGCATCTGTCGGGTCTACTATTGAACCCATCGATGTTGAGCCAAATACAAAAATACAAAAAATATTGTTCCTAATATTTGGTATTCTAACGTTGTAAACACAAAAATGACATCGACCAATTGAGCAATTTAAATTAATTATGCGTTCCAGCTTAGATGTTGCAATCAACAATTTTAAAACTTTAAACTGCTTTGTAAGATTCGTTGAACTACAGAGTTATATAAAATTAAGAATGTATAATAGATAAGAGTAAGAAACTCTTAAGCTAACATGTTGAATTCATGTAGGGTATGCTCGGTTCATTAACTCGGGATCTCCAGTAACTTCCGGGGGGGCCCACTTTGCACTAATTACGCGCTTTCATATAAGCGTGTGTGTTTGCTGATTGGCCCATTAGCCTAAGGCTTACGGAAGGTTATTTGGGTATGTTCCAGATTACCCCCCACCACTCAAAATCCTTACAACTTGAATAAACGGACTAAAATTTGGCATGGGTATGTTTTCGATTGCGCTGAGTTCAAACGTCGCAAAATTTTTCGATTTCGAGAGATTGGATTTTTTGATTCGCAAGGGGGACCAAGGGGAACAGAAAAAATTTTTCTCCGATTTTGCCGAAAAATTGGAAAAAGGGGTTTTCGGGGTCGCTGAACATGAATGTAGACGCTGTGCAGTTTCCAATGCGCGTAGCAGATGTGCATTTTCCAAATACGCGGCCGGGCCGCAGTTTAGGATGTACCTAATGTACCTAAAAAATTTTTCTCCGATTTTGCCGAAAAATTGGAAAAAGGGGTTTTCGGGGTCGCTGAACATGAATGTAGACGCTGTGCAGTTTCCAATGCGCATAGCAGATGTGCATTTTCCAAATACGCGGCCGGGTCGCAGTTTAGGATGTACCTAATGTACCTAAAAAATTTTTCTCCGATTTTGCCGAAAAATTGGAAAAAGGGGGTTTCGGGGTCGCTGAACATGAATGTAGACGCTGTGCAGTTTCCAATGCGCATAGCAGATGTGCATTTTCCAAATACGCGGCCGGGCCGCAGTTTAGGATGTACCTACCTGTCACGGTGCAAAACTTCCCCCCGTGCAAATCTTCCCCCCGGAAGATTTGCACCGGTGCAATTCTTCCCCCCGGAAGTTTTGCACCGGTGCAAATCTTCCCCCGGGGGGAAGATTTGCACCGGCACAATTTTATTGTTGTTACCAATAATAAGTGCAACTGAGGTTCTTAGCTAAGCTCTGGCTTATAATTTCGAAATTGTAAAATGCAGCTCAAATATAAGTTAAGCTTGTTAAAACAACGAGATGATGCTTCTTCAGACTTTCGCGTTCCTATTTCAGGGCAAACGAATTTTTGACTGGCGTAGTAGGACAACAAAAACCGGAATAGTTATTACAATTCACAGGTTTCGCAATAAATAAATTAATTGATTAAAATTGTCCAGCGTTTTGCAATGTCTTGTAACTCCATGACTAAAAGCTTCCTCTTTAGTGTTATTTGCGAATTTACTTTTATTTATGTGTCTGAGCTATTCATATCAATCAATCAATCAATGTATCAACTAAAATTCAAATTCATAACTTGGATTTATGCTTTTTACTCTTTACTTCAGAACCCAATTGTATACGCATAAAACCTGTCAACTTTTGAAAAAGCCCTTGGATATCCAAAATTTGGATCAGCCTCAAAACAAGGAAATACGACGAAACCCAAAAACGGAACTAGCTAACTTTAGATTCTACCCAGTAAGCTTGAAATATTAATAGTTTAAGAAATCTGAAAAATGTTTGGAAGGACTAAAATTGAACTTTATTCCCCAAAAGCCCCAATTAAACTTAATCCCCCAAAATTGGAAGAAGTCTAGAAAATTAAAGTCAAGGTTTTCCCATTCTGTACTGGCATTGTAACTTCAGCTGGAATATGTTACGACTTACAGCTATACAATATTATCATAGCCTTAAAAATCTAAAAATTCAAAAAAATTAATATTGTAAACAATCTTAGATTTTAATCTGCGTATGCATTTTCCGAATCTTAACATATTAGTTATTATTAATTTAGCAACTTAAATATTTGGTGAGAATGCGTTTGTGCACACTTTAAATCAATCTTTCAAAAACTTCAAAAATTTAAAAAATCAAATATTCAATGTTCAGGCGGCGAACAAACGGGATCCAAAAGGTTCTATCACCAATCAAATATTGGTTCCAAGAGGTGTCAGGAACATTGAACACGAGTATGAGATTAATTTTCAGCACAGCTTTTTGTTAGCTCAGCATTATGTTAAGTTTACAACTTTAGCCTGCAGTATCCTGAATTGAAAAACGAATTTCAGATGCGTGTTCGGCATCCCTGAAAGCACCTAAAATAAAATGATTTAACAAAATCGATAGCCAAATCGTTTTTTGTTGAACTTGAAATTTTAAATTTGTTTAAATCTGTTTAAAATTTTAATCTTTCATTATTAAAACAAACTTCTTTCAACCAGCAACAACCTGATTTGCTAAACCAAACACGTATGTGAATTTTACGAACACAGTTGTACCCAATTGAGCTTTATCCCCAAAGAGGTAAGGAGGGATAACATTCAATTGATCCTAACCAGGTGTCGGCCACTGACTTACTTGACTTATGGGCCCAGACATAATCCGTCCATGAAAGCCGCTGGTCCATTGACTACCACTCTTCGCCACTCTGTACGATCTTGGGCCGTCTCGTACCAATCCCTCAGTTGCAAAGGGCGCAAATCATCCATTACCAGGCCGGCCCATTGCTTTCTCGGTCTGCCGACAGGTGCCTGGCCTCCATCCACCCAACCGTACATAAGCCTCTTGGGCACCCTAGTATTTCCCATCCTGGCAACATGTCCTCCCGATCGCAACCGTGCCCTACGTATCAAGGTTGTAATAGGCTCCAGTCTACACACATTTTGAAGAGTAGACACCGGTATCCGATCTAGCAGTGTAACCCCGAGGATTCGGCGCATGCAGTTGTTTTGGAACACCTCTACGCGCTGTGGATCTACGGTGTTTGCAGCCCAGCACTCCGATCCATATAGCAGGATAGATAAGACTGATGATTTGAATAGCTTCAGCTTAACATGCAGGCTGAGATCGTGGTTATCCCAGATGCTAGCCAGTTTTCCAAAGCAGGCTCCTGCGAGTCTTATTCTGTTTGTAATTTCATCAGCGAGGCGTCCGTCATGAGAGAATACACTTCCAAGGTATTTAAATGTGGCGACCATCTCGATAGGCTGTCCCCCGATACGACAGTTTGCATTATTTGGCTGGTTTGAGAAGCACATTGTCTTAGTTTTGGGGCAACTGACTTCAAGACCCAGACTAGAGCATATTTCAGCAAAGGTTTTGACAGCACGGTTGAGACCAGCCGAGGTAGTTGCCACTATTGCCGCATCGTCTGCATACAACAGGGCCATGATGGTATCCAGAAAGTTAGGTTCACTCTTCCTGCGTTTGCCATCGGGGAAAAACCGATTACCGTGACGGAACCTGATCGTGGCCCCGCAATCATCCTGTAGTAGCACATTTCTGACTGCGACATCGATGTAGCAGTTGAAAAGGAATGGAGCGAGGATGCAGCCTTGGCGAACACCAGTCCGTACAGAGAACCACCTTGAAGTTCACCGTATACTTTAACGGAACAGCTTGTATCACGATGGAGAGCTTGAACTAAACGATTTAATTTGCCATAGATGCCAAATCTAGGCAAAGCGTCCCACAAGGCTTGCCTGTCAACACTGTCATAAGCCTTTTTTAGGTCAATAAAAGCAGTATACAGTGGGACGTTTCTACGCCGATGTTTTTCTGCAAGCTGGTCCAGAGCAAATATTTGGTCGATCGTACTTCTTCCTTTACGAAAAGCACATTGGCATTCTGACAGTGACGCCTCAATACGCTCCCGCAGTCTGCGCAATAAGATCAGGGCGAATACCTTGCCAGGGATGGACAGCAAGGATATTCCGCGGTAGTTGTCGCATATCGATTTATCGCCTTTCTTATGGATGACAGTAATTACGGCTTTCCTCCAATCTTCGGGGCACATTTCTGACTGCCAGCACTGAACAATTATTCCGTGCAACCACCGTACAGCATCTTCACCGGCCGCCTGAAGCATTTCTGCAGAGATGCGGCAAATTCCAGGTACTTTTCTCCGTTTAAGGCTTTTCACGACAGTCTCTACTTCCGCTAAAGTTGGTGTACGAGCAGCGTTATCTTCTTCTTCCTGGATGTGATCGGAGCCCGAATTCTCAACCAAATTTAAGAACGAATCACGATTGATATTGCGTTGGACATTTAAAAGCTGCTCGAAGTGTTCACGCCAACGATCAACCTTTTCTGCTCGGGTACGAAGCCACGAACCATCAGCTTTCTTCAGATCAGCGGACGAAACAACAGGCTGTCTCCAGAAGAGCTTTAGTTTAGAGTAGACATCGTGCCAGCGGAAGGAGTGAAAATCCCTGTCAATCTCATCGGCTAAGCCGCGAAAGTAGTCATTTTTATTCCGGCGGACGGAATTCTTCGCAGACTTCTGCAGCTGCTTAAACTGGTTGAGCAGTTGTGCTTTTCGAGGGCCAGTTGCATCAAGAAGTTCGCTACGAATCTTTCTTTTCCTTGCGCAAATATTTACTGTTTTTTCAGTTATCCAGGATGGACGAGGCCTGCTTTGGTGTCCAATTGTATCACGAGCTGCGTGTACAAGGGCATCTTTAAAGGTTTTCCAGTTTGATTCAATTGTGTCAGATTCATTGAAGGCTGTAACTGACAATGTTGCCGCTACTGCAGCTTTGTACTGACACGCTGTGGCGAGTTCACTAAGCTTAGCCGAATCGAAAGGTTTCATGATACCATTCCTCTTTTTAGCTAGTCGGAGTTGCAGGGGAGCAAGCAGCAGTCGGTGGTCAGTTCCCCGTGATTCGTCCGTCACTCCTGGTAGGTTAGCACTCCGCCACACCCTGCAATCCCGTACCGATGAACTAAATCTGTTCGCGACTGCGATGTAATCCAAGGTTTTGGAAGCCATACCAGTGTTGGAATACCACGTTAGCTGGTGGGCACGTTTGTGCCTGAACCAAGTGTTCATAATTTTAAGTCGATTACGGTGACAGAGATCAACTAAGCGGAACCCATTGTCATTAGATATGTTGTAACAAAATGGTCCAGTACACTGGTTGAGATTACGTTGATCAGCACCAACAGTAGCATTCATGTCACCACACATAACCACCATATCAGACTTGGGTAGGCTGCTCAAAAGGCGCTGAAGAGATGAGTAGAAACAGTCCTTTCGGGCTGCTTCACTGCAGTCAGTTGGAGCATAGCAAGAGATCACCGCGATGTTAACTGGTCGAGTACGGAGGCGTACGCACATCAGCCTTTCATGATTTTCCTCATCGATTTGAACATCCTCGACGCAGGCGGCTACTCTTGGTGCCATGGCAACGGCAACCCCTCTCACCCTCGACCCATTTGGACAACCGCTGTATTCAATTGACCAGTTTTCCACTAGCTCACACCCACGACCAGGCCAGCGCGATTCTTGCAAGCAGCATATGTCTACGCCAAAACGCGACAGTTCAGACACTAAAAGGGCTGGCTGGTCATCAGAGTTCAGACTGAGGACATTCCAGGTGCCCACAGTGATGGTTTCTTTCGTAACCCGTAGTGTGCTAGTGTCTTCTAGCTGATCGAAGGCAGCAATGGTCTGCTCTGTCAATTCAATATCGTTGTCGTTAAAACCTAGAAATTCGGTGTTGTCAATGTCACTGTTGCCATCATATGTGGACTGGCCAGGGTTTTCAGGGCGACCATTATCGAGATTAAGATGTGACCAAGCCTCAATCATTCGCTCAGTATCAGCAATATCATCGGCCGTGAAACCCATGAAGTAAGGGGACGACGATGGAGAAACAGGTTCATTTTGATTTGAGAGAGAATTGTTGATTTCCATGAGCTATGACATTCGCGGGGAGAGACAATCAAACGCCTCGCCCTGTTGCCCCGCCCAGAGCTTGGCGCAAAATAAAAGTCCGACCCGTTGAGAACGGCTCCCGCCGCCATTCATCCCTTCAGCACGGGACTACACTTTGGGATTGGAAAAGAGTCAGTAGAATGAGGATGGACCAGATTCACAGCTGCCCATACTCCCCACACGCCACCGAAGGGAGGCTCCTGTTTTAGCCGGAGCACCGCATACCTCCTCCAGCTGGGTAACTAAAAGACAAGATTTAAACGCCGCATTATGGAGCAGCTCGTTTTCTCGGCTCTGCATTATCCTCTCAAGCTTGTAAGTAAACCTCAAGGTATCGGTGAGGGTCAGAAATACCGACTAAAATGTATATACACATCTCCCGACCTAAACGCCTCTATTAGTCGCTATAAAGATGAATCAGAACTGTTCGATCCTTATTCATAACGTAATCGTAACATCTGTTATAGCTCTAGCCCCGCATATTATAGCTCTTGTTATATTACGTTATATAATATATATATATATAGTTTAGCTTACATACTAGTGCGATTTCAGCTGGCAGCTTGCTATCACTGACTTCTGAAAAAGATGAGCTGGACT
>JASAND010016020.1:0-10945 GCA_030248195.1 Trissonchulus latispiculum
CTAACAACCAATCAAACGCAGGAATTCTAGCTCGCCTATTTTTATGATTTGAATCGACCAATCAACGTGCTACTTGCCGCTAGAAATCGTCCCCAGCGCGAATGCGGCAACTTTTTTCTCAGTTGCCACCACATTCACATTGGGCAACTTTTGAGCAACTTGGTTGAAGCAAGCAAGTTGCTTCAACTAAGTTGCCCCAAAGTTGCCTAGGTAGTGTGAACTGGTCTTAAGAGTCAAGGCAGGGCGACAGCGACCGATTTGACCAGATTTCTAGTTTCTTGGTCCATTTGAGACCTTCTAACTAGTTTTTCGTACATTTTGACTCTTTTTCCCTTTTACAGCAGTTTATCTACCTCAACGAAAGCTTTCAAATGAAACTCATAATGGGTGGCTTTCGCTATTTTCAATTTTGACTGTTTGCATCGCCGTATCGAGTACTTTGGCATACTTAATTGGAGTGACTGACTCCCGTAGATGAGGGGGCCCTCTAAGCTTGCCCAAATATTTAGCTTAAATTGTGTAATAGGATACCTGACATTTGGGCGTGGTCTGGATTCTGAAGTTTAACTGATTTGGGTCGAGAGTTTTGCGTTAAGTTGGTCAGGACGTTGAAGTTATTCGACCAGATGGACCGATCAGTACTCCATCCCGCTGTTCAGCACGTGGGGACGCGGGAATCTCCACTTAGACTGAAGTTAGGCGGAAGCACAGCCTGTAGTAGTGTTCTGACAGACCGTACTTAATGGCTGACCGGGTGGGGGTCCACTGTTGTGAGTTCGTTTGGGAGTAGGGGACTACTTGTGTGAGTAGTTTGGTCTCAATAATGACTCTTTCCAGGTTCTGTAGTCTTATCCGCGAGCGCGGATAAGGCTGGGAACGATGATCTGAAAAGTAGGCCGAAGACGGGTCCAAAAGTCACATAAGTTTATTGACACTAAGGGCCTTTTTGCGGCATTTGCGAATTAAAAATTCGTAAAAGTTACGAATTAAAACATAACAAAGATAACGAAAAGAAAAATAGCTTGTTTGGACTGGAATACGGGATAGATTTTATTGTTAGTTCTTGTATTAGTGTTTATGCTGACGATGCAAAAAATATGTGTGTCCACAAATGAGCCAAAATAAGCAGTACTTCAAGAAGATCTTAACCTTGTCTGCACCTGGGCTAATATCTGGCAGCTTAGACTGTCATTTCCAGAGAGGGATGTATAAAACCCGGCCGGGTCGGAAACTATATAAAACCCGGCCCACTATAAAATGCTATATATTTTGGGCCGGAAATGGTATAAAATCCGGCCCGAATTTCAATTTTAATGTTTTGGCCGGAAAATAGTATAAAACCCGGCTCGAATTTCAATTTCAATATTTTGGACCGGAAACGGTATAAAACCCGGTCCGAATTTCAATTTTAATGTTTTGGGCCGGAAATGGCAGCCGCTTTATTTGCCTTAGATTTTGAGATCTACTGTAAGTTTGGAGGGGCCACCACCTGGCTCCGCTTCAAAGCTGCCAGGTCCTGCCGATCTGGTGATACTCCATCTACAGCCGGTGCTATTTACCAAAGAAATCTGTCCTACCATTTTGATGTGGTCGTGAGTGTAAAGGACATTGAAGACGAAGAAGAAGAATCCGAGTGAACTTTCATCTTTTGTGATGATCTCATTTCATACCACTGATCTCGCATTCTCTTGGTCCTCAGTCAAGTATTTGTAATCTTCAGGAATGTATACATTGTGATGTAGAATTTTTGAACCTTTAGTGCTGTTTCAGTTAAACTTTGAGCCTAAATTTGGGAAACGAAACTAAATCTAAGCAAGGCAATGTTGGCAGCCAGTCCTGGCTGAAACAGAATTATATTTGTCATAACACTAAATCTGACAATGAACTGAAGCACCACCAAAATAATCTGTAGTTCCGAATTTTCACTTGTTTGCAGCATTTTAATGTTTCAATTTGTGCCTTATGTTGCCAATAAACGTTTTGACGAGCTTTGTTCCTAGTAGGTTACGAGTCTTCGCCGGGTGTGTTTGGGCCGAGTTTTACATAGTTTTATACCATTTCTGGCCCAAAACATTGAAATTGAAATTCGGGCCGGGTTTTATACCGTTTCCGGCCCAAAATATTGAAATTGAAATTCGGGCCGGGTTTTATACTATTTCCGGCCCAAAATATTGAAATTGAAATTCGGGTTGGGTTTTGTACTATTCCGGCCCAAAACATTAAAATTGAAATTCGGGCCGTGTTTTATACCGTTTCCGGCCCAAAATATTGAAATTCGGGCCGGATTTTATACTATTTCAGGCCCAAAACATTGAAATTGAAATTCGGGCCGGGTTTTATACCGTTTTCAGCCCAAAATATCGAAATTGAAATTCGGGCCGGGTTTTATACTATTTCCGGCCCAAAACATTAAAATTAAAATTCGGGCCGGGTTTTATACCGTTTCCGGCCCAAAACATTAAAATTGAAATTCGGGACGGGTTTTATACCATTTCCGGCCCAAAATATATAGCATTTTATAGTGGGCCGGGTTTTATATAGTTATGGCCCGGCCCTGGGCCGGGCCGGGTTTCATACATCCCCTTTCCAGAGTGTCTGGTTTTAGTATATGGTTCTGTTGGAGATCAAGATGGATCCGGCTATGCCGTGGACGGTCACGGCATCCAGTAGACCTTGGCATTACACTGTCATCCAGCATGAAGACATCTTCACACTGTGGCAAAATTGCCCAAAAGCAAATTTCTGCCTGTATTTTTAGACCATTCGAAACTAGAAATAGAAAATTTTTAGTCAAAATGTTCAATACTTATGTCAGGCTAATCTTTGAGTATAACTTACAAGCGTGGTCACCGTGTAAAATCTTGAAGAAGCTTTCTCCACTCCAAGACTTTATTAGTTGACAACAAACAACAGACTGAAAAACAATCAGAATTGCACTGTTTATATAGTGCTTAAACTGTACGAATATGCAAATGAGCTTCCAGATGTAAGAGCATAGTAGACTCATTTGCATATTGGCACTACAACAATATTACAAACACTACATCACTCCTTCCTCAATGAGAATGAGTTCCGAAAACTTTAAGAATGTCATTGAGGGATTCGTTCCAGAACTGGTTGTCACAGAACAGGATAATGAAGTTTCTTAGGAGCTTGATGAGTACGTAGGGATCGTCGTAAACCCCCAGGATCAGCATTCGCCGGAGGATCATCCACAGGAATCGGTGGTCCAACTCGTTGAGGAGGCTGAGGTGTTGGAGAAGGCAGCTCAATTTCGTCGCCTACCACTGCTGAAGGATTCAGGTCATCTGCCGTGCCTGAATTACCATCGTCAGTGGCATTGCGGATATGATCCACATGGCGTCTCCACCGCAGTTTACCCATTCTAACCACGACAGAAACCGGCCCCGAAATTTTCGTGATTATGCCACGTTTCCATTTTTCTGTTCCAGGGCGGTGATCCAAAACCCAGACAGCTTGACCCAAGCGAAAGTTCCTGTCCTTCGCTCGTTTATCATGATCCAGCTTCTGGCGTTGTTGGCGCTTCTGAATCTACTTCCGGACATCGGGACGGAGCGCATCCAGTGCCGACAACATTTCCCGACCAAACATCAATTTGGCAGGAGATTCGGCTGTTCTGGAATGAGCAGTTTGGCGATAACACTGTAGAAACTGTGCCAAAAGCTGACGAACACTGACTCGTTCCCTCTCCGAGGCTTTCATGGCATTCTTGAAAGTCTGAACGAATCTTTCCGCAAGGCCATTTGATCTGGGATGGTATGGAGTCACCTGAACGTGTTCCACACCATTCCTTAACAGAAAATCTCGGAACGTCGCGCTGTAAACTGAGGACCATTGTCTGAGACTACCTGCTTCGGATTTCCAAATCTGGCAAATATGGTAGATACTTCGTCCACCAGGAAATCTGGCGTTGTGGATCTCACCTGAACAGCTTCTGGATGTAGGAATCGACCACCACCAGCCACATGAATCCTTGAAATGGACCTGCAAAATCCATGTGGATTCGCTCCCATGGACCTGCTGGAATTTCCATTGGATGGAGTGACGCCTCAGCAGGTAACTTCCGTTGTAGTTGGCACGAGCAACATCGATTCACGGTGTCTTCCACATTGTGATCCATCCCCGGCCACCATACATAGTGTCTGCAAATGGAGGTGAACCGGCGCTCCAGTGAATTTTCCCAAACCAGAAGCAAAGACGGAATCTTTATACTGTTCCAAAAGAAGTTTGAGTTCAGGAGGTCGTCCGCTCGCCTTCCCACCAACTTATTTCCCTACTTGACTCATATTGCCAGATACAGTTGATCCTGTCATAAGCTTGGTCGCCCAATCCTTCCCGAAAAAGGCTTCCATCCATGGACATCCGAACAGCGGACTGCATGGTTGATCCACCACAAAAAGTTCCAGACCTTTCCGTCTCTGCTCTTCTAACTTCACCTCCACTATGGCCACTCCTTTCACTTTAAATTCATGCTGACTCGCTGATCGCAAGGTTCTTTCGGTTTGTTGAACTTGACCCCTCCAGTGGCTGCTTGACACCAAAGAAACTGCTGCTCCACAATCCAGCTCCATTGGGATCATTTGACCATTGATCCGTGGACGTAGTATCACAGGACTGCATTTCCCCGTCATGCCGGGGACCTGTTGAACTTGAATACCGCCCACATTGGATTTTTTGTTTTTCCCCTTGCCACCTCTAGATGCTTTCGCTGATTTTGCTCCCGGTGCCTGATTCCGACAAACCACTGCCAGATGTCCTGTTTTGCCGCAGGAATGGCACGTAGCAGACTTATGAGGACAATCCACTCTCCAATGACCCATCCTCCCACAGCCGTAGCATGGACTGTTGGGTGTAGCTTTCTTAAATGAAGCCAGGCCACTTGGAGAACTTGCCGAATCATTTTTCTTTTGATCATGCATGGTCCCAGGAACTAAATCCTTCTCCCACTTCACTTGAGATAACGCAGACCCACCTCCTGCAGTCTTACTACTCAAAAGGATTGAGTCCTGCATTGCCATCTCATAATGAAGGGCCCGCTGTATTGTACTTTGAAAATCCGCCTCAGGATTTTCAAGCAGCTTATTCCGGATTCTTCCCTGTGCAAGACCAAAAATGAATTGGTCGATCAAAATTACGTCCATCATTCCCTGAGCATATTGGCAGTGTATGATCAACTCCTTTAACCGAGCAGAATAATCAGCAACAGCTTCGCCCACCTTCTGTGAACCCTGGACTCTAAGCTTGTAATGCTCTGAGTGGGCACTTCTCCTTGGCTGAAGATGCTTCACCATTTCTTGTTGAGCTGGGAGTAGTCCAGGTCCTCCGGTGTGGCAGGAAATAAGATTGAAGACAAAAATTCGTAGGTAGCCAGAGAAAGTTGTCCCAAAAGAATTGCAGCTCGTTGTTTCGGATCCTGAACACCATAGGCATTGAGTTGCGTCGCAAGACGTCGCTCGTATGAGATCCAGTCCTGTCCCTTCTCAAACTGTCCCAGAAACTGGAAATAGGACGGCCGGAGTTTTACGCTGTAGCTGCGTTTCTTCTTGAGGCGGTGACATGGTGGAGCTTTTTTTGTTTCTACCCTTACGGGTACTTGAATAGACCAGTCGAAACTAACTAACTAAGTTTGGAGTCTTCTTCTTTAATCAACCAGAGAGCAGTCTCCTACTACCCTCTGATTAGTCAAATAAAGCAGCAAACTGAGCAGAGTCCAACTACCCCACGTCAGTAACCTTGAATGTAAGTCGCCAATGTAAAATCTTGAAGAAGCTTTCTCCACTCCAAGACTTTATTAGTTGACAACAAACAACAGAGTGAAAAACAATCAGAATTGCACTGTTTATATAGTGCTTAAACTGTACGAATATGCAAATGAGCTTCTAGATGGCTTCCTCCGAAGGCCGATTTGGGGGGAGAACGGGTAGCAAAAATTTTTTAGGGGGGAGGGTGAGGGTCGGCGACCCCTCTATTTGGGGGGAGGGCATAGGTGTTGTGGCTGGCGAAAAAAGTGAGGGTGGGGGTTTGAAAAAGGTAGGATGAGGAGTCTGGCAAAAAGGGGGAGGTGGGGTCGAGAAAAAGTCGATTTGGGGGGAGGGGGGGGGGGGGGGGACCCGTCCCCCCAAATGGAGGGGGGTCGCCAATCCCCCCCCCCCCTAAAAATTTTTTCCTACCCCGCCCCCCAAATCGATTTTTCAGACCCCTCCCCCCTAAAAATTTTCAAACCCCTACCTAAATTTTTGAACATTTTTAGCTAAAAATTCGAAATTTTTCCAAAAATTCCAAAAATTAGCGAAAAATTGCTAGAATTCGCTTATTTAAGCAAAAAATCGCTAAAAATAGCTGTAAATTGAGAAAATTTTTCAATTTTTTAACGAAAAACCGAATTTTTTCGAAATTTTTTGCCGACCCCCCCTAGAAAATTTTTCTTACCCCTCCCCCCAAATCGACTTTTCGCGACCCCCCTACCCCTTTTTTCGCCAAACCCCCTCCCTACTTTTTTCTGAACCCCCACCCCCACTTTTTTCGCCTGCCACACCTATGGGGAGGGGCAAGAAAAGTTTTCGAGGGGGGGGGTCGGCGAAAAATCGGTTGTTCGCTAAAAACTGAAAATTTTTCTCAATTTTCAGCTATTTTTAGCGATTTTTAAGGTAATAAAGCGAATTTTAGCAATTTCTCGCCAATTTTTTTGAAAATTTTCGAATTTTTGGCTAAAAATTTGCAAAAACTCAGGTAGGGGGTTGAGAATTTCTAGGGGGGGGGGTGTGTTTTTTTCGTCCGAACTTTTTGCGGTCCGTGGCGCAGTGCCCAAAAATGTTTTGCGTAATTTGGGAAAAAATTGCGCCACGCTTGGTTTGTCTTAAAAACGATATATATTTTGCGCTATTTTATACTTAGTTTAACGTTTTAAAGCATTTATATATATATTCGTAACTTATCTAACATAGGTATCGTTTGGTGCCATTCATCAAAACGAAATAAGAGAAAGAAGATGCGCCGACGGCGCAAAAAAAACTACTTAAGCTAGCCAAGCGAACAAAGTAGTCACAACCGACAACCAAAAAAAAAGCATTATAACAGATGAACAAAACTCAAGTCAAACATATTATTTTTCTTGAACCCAAATTGTCTCTTCTTAACAATTTTTAAAAGTTTTGGCTCCAAATCGTATTTTTTTAAGCATATTTGGTTCAAAAATTTTATGCGTACTGTGGTGCACGTGCAGAGGCCCAAAATGTTTTCCGTATTTCAGAAAAAAAGTGCATGATTGCGCAGTTTGTGGCGCAACAAACCCAGGGGAGGGGTAGAAAAAATTTTTAGGGGGGAGGGTCTGCGACCCCTCCATGTGGGGGGAGGAGCATAGGTGTAATTGGGGGGAGGTTTGGGGGGGGGTAACCCCCCCAGCCATTTTTCCAAACCACCCCCAAAAATTTTTGGGGGCCCCCGGCCCCCCCCAACTGGGGGGGGGGGGGGGTAGTCGCGCCGAAGGCGCGAAAAATTGGCCAAAAATCGGGTATTTTTAGGGTTAATTTTGCAAAATTTTTCAAAAATGTTCAAATTTTTGGCTTAAAGTGTTCATTAGTGCGTGAAATACACGTTTTCAACAGTTTTATGGACTTTCTGACTCAATATTGACCTTATTTTGTAGTTAGAAACATGTTGGCAACCAAGTTTTCGAGTTTAAAACCCCTGTCTAATGTTAAAATTAGTTAATGGTTGGATGTTTTTTCGCATTAGCAATGGCTGAAAATGCGATTTTTGGCATGAAAATAGGAAAAAATTTTTGGGGGAGGTTTGGGGGGGGGGGTTTTCGGCGGGGGTTTGGGGGAGGGCTACAAAGGGGGCCCGCCCCCAAATTTTGGGGGGAGGGGGCCCCCCCCCCAACCCAAATCCCCGTTACACCTATGGGGAGGAGTCCCCTCCTCCTAACACACCTATGGGGGAGGGGTCCCTCCACCCCTCCCTAACACACCTATCTAGGGGGAGAGAATGAATGAGGTGAATTCGGAAATTCATCGAGAGTTGACTTTGCGAGGCCTTTGGGGCTGGGGCTCGCAAGTCAACCAGGGAAACCCACACTCAACACCAGACATGAGCAGGAGGGGACGTTTTGGAGGGGGGGGGGTGAACCGGTGGCCAAAGACCGCCGGAAAACCACATTGTTCCGGTTTTTTGCCCAAAAAACCGGAAAAATCCGGTTTCTGGGGGCGTGAGTAACCCCTCTGTGGGGTTGAGCTCATGTCTGGGGGGGGGGGGTGAGACCCACCCCCCTCTAAGCACACGTATATATGCTCAACACAGGTCCAGGGGTGGGTCGAAAGGCCCGCACCCCCTACACTACAAGTGCAGAATGAAGAGGTAGGGGCACAAGGCCCAATTGACGAAGAGTACAGCAAACTTGTCTTCGGGGCCCGGAGGCATATGTAGGTGTGGTATTATGTAGGGGCGCGATAGTGCCCCTACATATAGCAAGGTTCACAAAAAAAATCACCCCGAAAATTCACAAAAAAAATTACCCACCTGGACGGCTAACAACAAGCCGCAGCCGGAAAATTTTTTGCATGGTAATAGCCACAAGTCCCAACCCCAACATATGTAAGTTTGGCTGCCGAGGCTCAATTCCTCCGACTAGCTGGCTTACTTCTACTGGAGGTGGGGGTGGGGGCCCCCCATTCGGCGACCTCCCCCCCCATTCGAGGAGCCCCCCCCCCCCCCATAAATTCCGACCTCCCCCCCCATAACCCCAAAAATTGCCATTTTTTGCCATTTTTAGCCAAAATTTTCAAAAATTTTTCCGGCTTCGCCGGATTTTTACCTAAATTTCCACTATTTTAGCTTAAAAAACACCCAAAATTAGTTATTTTTTAGCGGTTTTTAGCATTTTTTACGCAAAAAACCTAAAAATTTGTCAAAAAATATGCCCCCCCCCCCATTTTCGGTGAGCCCCCCCCCATCGATGGGGCGTCGACCCCCCCCCCCATATCGACCACGACCCCCCCCCCCCCCCCCCCCCCCCCCCCCCCCCCCCCCCCCCCCCCCCCCCCCCCCCCCCCCCCCCCCCCCCCCCCCCCCCCCCCCCCCCCCCCCCCCCCCCCCCCCCCCCCCCCCCCCCCCCCCCCCCCCCCCCCCCCCCCCCCCCCCCCCCCCCCCCCCCCCCCCCCCCCCCCCCCCCCCCCCCCCCCCCCCCCCCCCCCCCCATAAATTTTGGCCTAGGAGACCCAGACTAGGGTGCCCAAAATAGTCGACCCACCCAAAATCGGACCCTCGGACAACTCCGGACCAAAATTGAAATTTTTGCTGGTACTCACTATCAAGGCCGCACCCAGGGGGGGGTTCAAGGGGTCTAGACCCCCCCTTTGTGATGACTAAATGGAAAATTTTTGCTATTTTTATGGCAAAAACAGATATTTTTAAAAAATTTTCGCGCCTTCGGCGCGATAATCTACAAATTAACGTCCAATGTACTGTTTTTGGGCAAAAATGCAAAAAATTTTCAAGTTCTGGGGGGCTCCGCCCCCCAGACCCCCCGTTGCATTTTACCTTGGACCCCCCCTTTTCAAAATCCTGGGTGCGGGCCTGCTCACTATGGACTTTGCGCAGGTACCCCATATTATGCATGTGACATGTCCTAACTCTAAGCTATCCAACCATATATTGGATTCCCTGCCAGGTCCTCTGGGTTCGCCACCGGTGGGTGATTTTTCCTGTGAACAAGTTCACACAAAAAGAAAAATCACTATCAACTTTTTGTAAAATGCCTCTGGGGCAACCGCTAGGGTAAAACTAATGCCAAATTCGAGCTCAGCCACCCGGAAAACCTATATAGAGCATGTTTTAGGTACCTACATAATATGGGTATAAAGGCGTCTGCGCGGCCCTCTGGAGACAGTGTTGGCCTGGTGCCAGCTAATTAGAGGTCCGGGAGGGATAAAAAGTTCTGGAATTTAAATTCGAAATTCTGCAGGAAAAATTTTCTTTTATTGCAGTTACTGAAACGTGGTTTAGCCAACATTTTTTGAACTCTGAATTAGAAGCCAATGACTATGATATATTTAGAGTTGATAGAGAAACAAGGGGAGGTGGAGTTATGTTTATGGTGCATAAAGATTATCATTCTTGTCAAGTTCTGAAACCTCTATTACCTGGTATAGAAGTGTGCATTGTAGATGTCAAGTGCGCTAACAGTCGAATTCGCTTCTTTGTTTGCTACTGTCCTCCTAATCTTAGTATAACAGCAATGGAATCATTCTGTGAGATGTTAGAAGAGGTTTTAAGTCGTTCAACAAACTTTCAATGTGTATATAATTTTGGGAGATTTTAACTTACCAAATATTTGCTGGGAGCAAGCTACTGCAGAGTCAAACTCAGCTGCCGAAATATTTCTTGAATTTATAAGGTTATAAGGTTATAAGGTTTATTAGCATAAGCAAAACAAGGATACATACACATATATGTATATATATATCAAGATTAATATTATAAAATTCGTATTTGATTTAAAGATTTATATATTTGACAGAATTCTGTGTATCAAAATTTGTGATTCGATTGTCGCTGAAAGGTTGGGTGGTAAGAGCAGCAGAGGAGTACAGTATCGGAAATCAGAAGGTAAAGGCGTATCTGGTCTTGCTCAGCTGATCTAAGAACAGAGAGAGCTAGAGACTCAAAAGCACACGGACTACATGATAACAAAAATATATTCTAACATCAATAGTAATTAAGCAACAAGAACTAGTAGTGCTTATGCAGAGTGGAAGAACCTGGTGATTCGCATTGATACTTTCCCCCTAAGGTATTTCACTAACAATAAAAAAGTTTCAAGTGGATCTTCTCAAATATCAGGTAGTTAGACTTGCAAAATGGCGTATGGTTAAAGTTTGTTAATTTATTTGAAAAACTATTAACGAAGAGGCATTGATGATGTCTT
>JASAND010016021.1:0-10310 GCA_030248195.1 Trissonchulus latispiculum
AACTAATGCTATTTTCGAATTCTACGACCCTGAAAACCCCCTACATAAAGTTTTCCCGAGGAATTTGGACAATTTTCAATTTTAAGCTTGGGTCGACCGTGGTTCCGGTCGGCTACAGCGCCGCAGCGCCACTTTACCTCCTCCACCCCCTAGCGCCGCAGCACCACAGCGCCGCCTCCTCCGCCCCCCCCGCGCGCCCCCGCACCGCCTCCTCCTCCACCCCCTAGCACCGCAGCGCCGCAGCGCCGCAGCACCACAGCGCCGCAGCGCCACCTCCCCCTCCTCCCCCCCCCCTAAATCTACATGGTTTGCTGACCCTTTACTACTTCTGCTGATAACAGAGAGTGTGCCTGCTGTCATACTCTTATCATTATGTACTCTTGTTAATACTCATAGCTGCAAACGCAGATAGAATATCTCAGCATATTATAAATATGTACTATTTGTATTTGCCGCTACAGTTAAGCAAAAGACATTGAGTTTCTTGCAAAAATTCCTCTTGACATGAAAAAGTGTTAACTTTCCAAAACTGTGAGACGCGTACTGTGGCCAGATATGCATGAATTAAATCTAAGTTTAAGTTTAAATTTCGCACAGTACTGCCTTACAGTGTGAATTATTTAGATATCAGCACAATCGGGATCTGGTTAGTTTGCTCAATCTTTTTGCCGACTCAACTCAGGTATTACCTGACGGATGGGAAACTAAAATTGATCAACACGGCAACGTAAGTAAGCCTGCGTTGTAAGCTGTACACATTAGAATTATCTGACACTTACATGCTCAGCTAGTTGGGGCGGCTGCGAGATTAGCAAAAGACAGCGGTTTGTATCCCGCCTGAGTTTTAGAGCCCTTGGTTGTTTTATATTAGATTGTTTCTATCATGAAATGAATATCCACACCATATATACATGTGCTTGGGGGGGTTGTGGGGGTTCATCCCCCCCAGACCTTGACCTCACCCCCCCCCAGAGGGGTCCCTCACCCCCCCCCCCCAGAATCCGGATTATTCCGGTTGTTTGGGCAAAAAACCGGAAAAATCCGGTTTTCCGGCGGCTTCCGGCCGCCGGTTCACCCCCCCCAAAACTTCCCCTCCTGCACATGTCTGATCCACACTCTCTAACAGAAAATACCACCATGAAAATACAAGATGTGTTGTGTTAAAATCTAGTTTAATCTTGTTGTGTTCGAATTATAGTAGCTTTTTGTGCTTGCGCAGACTAATAATTTCTGGCCAGTCTATTCTGACCCGGCTATATTTGTACATTTTCGGGTTTGCATTTTGCATATTGGTGTATATTATTTGCTAGTTTTGGAGCTGGATAAGTGCTTTTCAGGAAATTTTTGTGGACCACAGAAACAAGCGGACCACCTTCATTGATCCTCGATTACCCGTAAATTCCTATTCTAATTCAAATCGCCGTAGAGCCAGAAGTGCCCCTGACGATGAAACTGTTGAGGTAATAAATAAGTTCGGAGAAGACGTTATGACATTTGATTGTTTGAGAGGTTGCAGTTGTCCTGTCTACTGGCCACCAAGCCCACTAAGACACGAAATTCTTTAAAGTACGACGCTTTATTAGCTATTAAATAATGACTCAGAGCTTCGGACGACAATAAAAATTAAAATATATTGCAATACGTTACTCCGCCGTTCAACAGAACGCCAGATGATTAGATCGCACAGGGTGGATCGCACAGGCGAATATGAGTGCAAAAAGTGGGAACATAACAATGTTTCCGTTTCTCTGAGGAATGAGGACAGTTTAGAGAATCAAAATTCTTCAAGACAACAGTGAATCGTAGAAATGACTTCGAATACAACTAGTAGCAGGTAGAATTCAAGACAATCAACAGAAAGCAGAAGCATAAGCTCGGAACGGCAGAAGCCCTAAGCTGGACTACTTTCTGACATTACACAAGTTGCCAAAGTAATAAATGCTAAGTTGAGCGAATCCAACAGCTAATCAACAGCAAAAGTAATAGCGACGCTGCAACCTTATGCAGTAGATAAACATGAACAACAGCAAACAGAAAAGCGAACTGGAGCCATAAGGCGAACGAGCGCGAGACAGTGGAATCACAACAGTAACATGCAGGCATGAGAAAACAGGTAGATAAGGAATTCGCATTGGAAGAATTAATATAGTAAAAAATAAATAACGTTGTGGATTGTCGTTAATCAAACCCAAACTTTTTATGTCAACCTGTAACAAATTTTTTCAGTGCTCTAAAATGAGGGCATAAAGTTGTGCCAAAACTTGAAAGCAAGTTAAATGGAATAATTTTATGCTTGCCTATTTGCCCAAGAGTAAATTACGGTCAACGTACGGAACCATATCCGTCCTCTTCCTCTCCTTCCTTCGTATGCACAGAACTTGTGAGATGTTAGCACATTAAGGCCAGGCCAAAGTCTCTAGAGAGCAAGGTTAATACTCTTAACTGTGACGAGCTAGTGCGTGCTGGTAATTAGCAGAAGTAGTCGCCGCTTTGGCCTGGAAGAGGAACTGCACCAAATCGTCTGATGCCGAAGAGGCTAACGCTGGCGGAAAAGAGGTTAGCATCATGCGGATTAGGGCTAAAACAAAAATGAGAAAAACGGTTTGGAGATTTATGACAGTCCGAAAAAAAGGGAGAGAAAAGGAAATAGGGGAATGCAAAGCCTGGAGACGTTCAAATTGTGCGTCTTAGCACTGCGTAACCTCTTTTTTATACCAGGAGACCGCATGCAAATGAGCTTCGGAAGATTATTTAAATTAGGTCGCACAAACAATTTCCAATTATTTTTTCATTTCATTTCAAAATAACTTCAATTTTTATTTCATAAAAAAGCATAACGATTCTTGCACAATTTGAGCGTCTCCAGGCCTTGCAGTCCCCTATTTCCTTTTCTCTCCCTTTTTCCGGACTGCCATCAGTTTCTTTTCCTGCTTTTGTGCGTCCATCTTATGACGGAAGAGCCGCCTGATACCGCCGAACGCATTGCAGAGCAGCTTGCGTTGTCAGAGGACCGTATCCGCAATCTCATCCTCGAGGAGGCTGCCAAACTGGTCGTTACTCATTCGGAACCACAGTCAGCCCGCCTTGAATCCAAAGGCCTGCAACACCAGGCCGACTCGCTCACCAAACTTGACCGCTGCCTGCTTCGCATTCAGGAAGCTATTCACCAACCCACTGGCCACGTCCACCTGGTTGTTTCAGTAGCCGATTTTAGTTTCAGTTTCAGTTTCAGTTTCAGTCGGTAAAAAAAAGGTAAAGTGACCCCTGGAGAGAACTCCAACCTACAGAAGGTTATAGGGTGCCGGTGCTTATCTCCGGATTCACAGCCCGAAGCCAGGAGCAACAACTCTAATGTTGACTACATCTGTGGAAGGGGGGCCAGCCCTTCATCAGGCATTACGCCAGAACACAGACTCCTGTTACCTTCCCACCGCAGTGGTACCCATTTACCGACCAGTTAAGGATAGACAGCTGGGTTGGCTGGAGCCCACGGCGAACCGATATGTGCTTAGTCCCTTGCTCAAGGGGATTTGTGAAAACCTTGTGGCAGCGGGGGTTCGAACCTCGGACTATCGGATCCGAAGTCGAACGCCTTAACCACTCGGCCATTACGGCAGTCGGTGGTTCGAAATAATTCCAGTTTCAGTTTCAGTTTCAGTCGGCGAACCAAAAAAAAACAGTTTCAGTTTAAGTTTCAGTCGGCAACGTAAAATAATTTCAGTTTCAGTTTTAGTTTCAGTCTGAGTTTCAGTTTCAGTTTCAGTTCGCATTAAAAACTACGGTTTCTAGCTCTCTGAGTTAATATAAAGCAAAATTTAATGTTTATTCAGCCTCTCTCACAGCAATGTTAATAGAATCGAAGCTCAAAACCTTAAAAATTGCAAGATTTAAGGAAAGACTGAAACTAGTTTCAGTCCGAGTTTCAGTCTTTTACCCAATATAGTTTCAGTTTCATTTTAAGTTTCAGTCGGCTGCCTAAAAATGTTTCAGTTTCAGTTTCAGTTTCAGGTCTCTTCTCAAAATAGTTTCAGTTTCAGTTTCAGTTTCAGTGACTGAAACTGAAACCTGCACAAACTGAAACCTAGTTTCAGTTTCAGTTTCAGTGACTGAAACATCACTAGGTGGACGGTGATCTGATCCAGGCTACCATTGACGAAGGCCGCCAAGCTATCAAGGACACATTCAAGTTGCTTCGTATCGCAGACGCTGGTGGCTGGTGAATTGTTATGCTTTTTGTGAAATAAAAATTGAAGTTATTTTGAAATAAAATGAAAAAATAACTGCGGTTAACTTAACTAAAACGCAAGTGATTTCCTAATGTCACACCTATAAATATCTGTACCCTATATAATTATAACTAACTATATAAACTGACCATGGGTCAACTCTTCCTATCATCCACTCCATCATTAACACGGGGTCCAATTCTGAAAGGGGGTTACACCCATGTTGTGGAGGGTTTACCCCTGAAACTTTTAAATTTTTTCCTCCCTTTTTTCCCACATATAATACTAGGATGCACTCTGGATTTATTAAAATTGTTTCTTTATGGAAACCTATTTCTTCCTAGCCGCAAGTCTGCACAATGAGATTGGTTAGGTCAAAAGATTGCTGTTCACATTTTATAGCATCGCTGAAGTGACTATATAAATTCAGGCAGCTAACTGGACCAAAATTTATGTTTCCGTTGCATTCAAGAGTGCTTGCTCATTTCCCTCAATTCGGTTTTAGTCGAGTACTCATAGATGGGTAGCTTTTCATCTAATAGATCAGATGCAGATTATTATAGGTCTTTATTTTTACTCTTTGTTTGCAGGAATCAGTCAGTTACAATGACCAAGTGGTAAATTTTCTTCGCCAACCTAATGCCATGGAAATTATTCAATCTCGTATGCCCAGTGCTGCCTTGGATAACAAACTGCGCAGAAAAATTCAGCATATCTGTAAATTTGGAATTGTTGCATTGAATAAATATTCCAGAGATGTGGACTTGGTAACTCTGTTAAGGTACGTAACATTTGTTCTGATACTAGTCCCACAGTTTAATGGCAACGAAATAAATCTATATTACAGGTTTTGAAAGCGTAAGGAAGGCATAGAAACAGGTGGAGACCGTTAAGGTACCTAAACCCAGCTACATTAATTAACAATGAGTCGCTTAATTATTTCAGTTTGTTTGAAAATGATATTCAGGCTAATAGAAGTAGAAAAGAAGCTGTAAAGATAGATCATCCTGCCAATACCAATAGCAGCTTTGACGATAAGCTTGCAACTTTCCAGGAAACATTGACTCAGAGAGGATATGGACAAGGACCAGGAAAACTTCGGTTAATAACTTATAGCGTTACGGATTTGCTGTTGGTTTGTTCTGTCTGGCTTGTCGCAAACACCAGTTCTTTTAAACATGTACTTGCATGAAACCTACAGTTGATATGCGCCGACAAATCGGCTTTCGTTCTTGAGATTTGCGGTATCTACAGTTTAGGTATTTAAAACCAAAAATGGCTGCACTATTGTCCTCGAATGACCATTCATATCTACTGGCATAGTGACAAATGCTATTCATACCTCTAGGAACTTTTTCTTCAGGCTGCTGATTAGACGTGAAACCTTACTGAAGGATGCCTTCGATCAAGTGACGGCTGCCTCAAAGAAGGAACTCAGATTTTCGAAGTTACTCATAAATTTTGATGATGAGGATGGGTGAATAATTATTGTGGTTTAATTTAGTTTCAATAAAATACCTCAAGATTGGTGTTCACACACTTAACCACTGATTTAGTTAAACTCGGGTAGACCTAATAACTTTATTCCATCCTTTCGATTTGCCAGCTTTTACCTACAACGCAACCAAATGTTACCAACTAATGGTTGGCGCAAGAAACCTCTACAAATCACGTAACACTGACAAAGGTAGAATAGGCATATTTCCACAAAATTATTGTGGCTTATGTCTGACATAGGAAATGGCATTGGGGCCACAGAAAGGTCATCGGCCGGCCTACCGATGATATTTGTCAGTTTGATTGGGTCATCGGACATGTAACTGTTTCAGACTAGACTATGGAGGACCATCGAGAGAATTCTTCTTCCTACTTTCTCGAGAGCTATTCAATCCTTATTATGGACTGTTTGAGTATTCTGCCAATGACACCTACACTGTACAGATTAGCCCAATGTCAATATTTGTGGACAACTTCGTCGAATGGTATCTGTTATGGTCACGTTAATATGCACATTCAGGCATTCAAAACGTTTTCAGCATTCATTATGGAACAAGCACCTTAATTTTACTATCACGCTAACTTCAATTTTATGAAAAATTGGAATTATGCTTATAAGTGGTCCATGGGGCACTGGACGACTTAGATTCCTATTCATTGTCTGTAGTCCTTCTGCCCATTATGCGTTTGTGCACTGAGACTTAGGCTATAAGCTGTGAAATTCGCTCAATCTATCCGTTTTCTATTTTGGTCAGCATTGTTTCGACAACTTAGTTCATATATCTACTGCGTGGCTTTTCTATAAATGTCTAGTCTACGTCTATGATAAAGCATAAACGAAGCATAAACAAACAAGCTCACTTTATCACTTCTACGTATTGCTAATTTGATTGTTTCAGGTTTTACTTCTGTGGTCGAGTTCTTGGATTGGCCTTCATTCACCGGTTCCTGCTGGACACTTTCTTTACACGGGCCTTCTACCGATTTCTCTTGAGACAGTAACGTGATAATTATTACATCTTTTCTGTTTGCTATAAAGGGTGGGAAAATCTCAGGCGGATGACTGTTCGCAAGGCAAAGGAAAAAGTGGCTTACTTTACTATTCATGTAATTATGCATTCTAGTGTCCATACGCTTTGTATTACGTTTTGGAACTATCAGAAGCGACCTGTCAATTTACCCCTTTTCGTCCAAGTCATATTCTTAGAACCGTTTTGGCGCTTTCAAGCGTACAGTTAACTTATTCAACGACCTTGTATTGACCTATCCTGGCGAAAGCCACAAATATTGGTTGACCCTTATCTTCTAGTTACACTTGTGACTTCATAAAAAGCTTTCATTATCAATATCATTTTACACAGTTTATATAATATTTCGAATGCAAAATCACCAAATTATACCAATGCAGTATATTGTTATTCTAGGCCTTGTAATGTATCTGATTTGGAAAGCTTAGATGGCCAGTTTCATGCTAGCTTGTCCTGGTTGAAGGATAACGAAGTTACATCTGATCTTGAACTATTTTTCGTGGTTACAGAAGATGTTGGTGGAAGAGTGCGTTTTTAGCTTATCAGATACGGATAAACCATTGGCAAACAGCAATATTCAAAACATTGCAAGAATTAAAAGTTTTATATTCAGAGTTTTTCAGAAACAATAAATATGCGATACATTAAGATAGAATGCTACAGATGCTTTAGGTTGTTGACAAAGAATTAGTTCAGAACGGTGCCCAAATTGCTGTAACGGAGACTAACAAAAAGGACTATATCCAGCGAATGGTCAAGTGGCGATTGGAGAGGGGCGTCAAGAGGCAGGCGGCAGCTCTTTTGAGAGGATTTTATGAAGCAAGTTTCCTTGATTTAATACTGTTGGGCCATGTAGACGTTAAAGTTAGTAATTAATTGAAATAACTCCTGTGACAGAAATATGTCACAAGTTTTGTGTCTGCCTAATTCTCAGATAATATACTAAGCATCGTCTTGTTTATTAATTATTTTTTTTATTATTATTCAGGTTGTGGAGTCAGATTTGGTATCAATGTTTGACGCAAGAGAGTTGGAACTTGTTCTGTCTGGAACAATTGAAATTGATATCGGCGATTGGAGAAAGAATACCGAATATCGTTCAGGTTTAGAATTAAACATTCATACAGCGTCTTATTTTTACAAAACTTACCAATTACTGTATTACTGAGGGTCAATTAGCAGTTACTATCAGTAAATATAGTCTGCATAGCTTGGTCTTTTGTTGTATAGGTTACCGCGATACTCACAGTGTGATCGAGTGGTTTTGGCAAGCTGTAGAACGTTTGAGTAACGCTCAGAGATTACAGCTGCTCCAGGTAAAATGTGTATCAACGCAATTAATTATTATATGTTTATATTTGATTCATTCCGTTAAATATCAAAACATGTATTCTATCACTGTACATTAAATTGGCCAAATCATAACAGTAATAGGTTTTCACAGTTTGGTTAGACGAATTGTAACATTTTCTACTACTTTTTGTTTATTTTTCTAGTTCGTTACCGGCACTTCTAGTGTCCCATATGAAGGATTTTGTGCACTGAGGGGAAGTAATGGTCCAAGGAAATTTACCATAGAGCGATGGGGAAATCCGTCCGATTTACCCCGCTCACATACATGTTTCAATAGATTAGACTTGCCTCCGTATACATCCTTTTCTATGCTTTACAAAAAGATTATGCTTGCCATTGAAGAAAGCTCTAGTTATGGAATCGAATGAATTCTTTTACATTATAATTTTATCGAATCATAAAGTGTAACTCCTATTTAATAAAGTTTCTTTTGTCTACTGCTATTGTAGAACTAGTTAGGATGCTTACGCTTCAATCAATACAAGTTCAGCTTTCTTATGCCAAAGAACCTTTGCAAATTCATTCGTTGAGTTAACTAGATTGAATGATTTCTCGCTTAATGTGTAGAGCCGTGCTTGTAGACGGTTTTCGGCCCGAGTTGTTGATGACAGTGATACTTAACAGTATTGTTCTTCCGGCCCCGTCCAAACCGGCTAACCGGTGAACGGGACGCCTAGGTCCACAGTGACCAGCGACCTGGCCGGTGACAGGACGGCCGGTCAAACATAGGTGAAATAGAGTCGGCCGCTGCTGTCAGTGTTTCGGCGTACGGCCTTGAAATCTATCGCATATTTCATATTTCTGCTTTATTTCAAACAGTCGGATAAAAGGGGAACTGGTTGCCCGCACAGGCTGACTCACCGACCCACGAAAAATTTGGCCGGTGAACAACACTAATATTTAGGTGCAGTTGCGTAATATAATATCAAGAGTGCATAATTGCACTATATATTAGAAGAAGAGTAAGCCACTAGAGGGCTCCTCTTCTTGGCATTGCGTAACGGTGCTCCGACCACAATACGCGAATGTTCCCCCGTTTGGTGGGGGGGGGGTCGACAAGCGTACCCCCTCCCCGTTTGGTGGGGGGAGGGTAGGCAGAAGGGGGTCCCGGTTTGGGGGGGGGTCGCCAAGTCGGGCTGAAATTGGCTGAATCTGTTGGGGTGTTGGCGACCCCCCCCCCCCACACGGGGACCTCTTTTGCCTACCCCCCCCCCCCACCAAACGGGGACCCCTTTTGCATAACCTCCACCAAACGGGGACCCCTTTTATGAGAAATATGGAATATAGATAGGCTTTATAGATAAGAATAAGATAGCATACATAAACGTTGACTTGTGAAAGTATAACAAAACATGAGTCGCTTGATGCGATCTCTTATATTGTATGTGTTTTAAGATTTCTTAACATTCTTTCCCCGCCGGATCATGCTGGGAATAATCCAATTCCAGCGGTACGAGATCCTTAATTCCCCGCCGGCTGCTGGACCCACTCGGATACTGTAGGCGAACGTAGCGCACTTCACCGTTAGGCGACGGCAGAATTTCAGTCACTTTTGCCATAGTCCAAGTATTGCGGGGAGTGGGACTTTTAACGAGATAGATCTGAAAGATCACCGGTTTCCAAGATCGAATTCTTGCTTTCTTGTAGCTGCTTCGAATTTCCGGTTCACGAAACTTCCAACGCCATCTCACGTAGTAGCGCCATTTTCGTTGTTCACCGATTCGTGACACCGAAGTATTGACATCAGCCTGATGGCGCAACTCATCAGAAGTCTTGTGACCAACTGACCGAAAGCCCAGGCTTTCGTGGTCCCAAAATCTTTGAATACCAAATTGCTGGTGTCCCTGTACCAGCAACATATGGTTAGAACCTTTACCCTTGGCATCATCGTACTTTAGGCCTTTGGTTTTGTAGTTACCAGAGAGTATGACCCCCAACGGGGTGTAGTAGACTGCCATTGATGGACCTACAGACAATGCTTTCGTTATTGCCTGGGGACCCATAATCTGATGCCAGTTATCCATTCCAAGAAGGATATCAATGCTGACTTCAAGCTTTGTTCGTGGAGATAGATTTATCGGCTTCAATTTTCTCAGGTAAGCTTCAGTTGAGGAGTTGAAGTCCACCGGATATAAAGGTAATCGTGGGGCCATATCTTTGATAGAATAGGCGTAGATTTGAAGTTGAAATCCTTTGGTGCCCAAAC
>JASAND010016022.1:0-21583 GCA_030248195.1 Trissonchulus latispiculum
CAAGCAAGAGCTACAGCACCTAGTTGACGCTTACACCCTATTACAACTTTTTATCTACGTAACAGCAGCTTTCGAATAATGTCTGTATTGGGGGGTTTTATTCATTTTCTGGGGGGCTCCGCCCCCCAGCACCCCCCCTATCAAACGAATTGGACAACTTTCAGTTTTGACCCATTTTGACCGGTTTTGGCCATTTTTGATCCTTCTGTGGCTCCGTAACTCATTTTTCCGACATTTTGACGCTTTGGCACTATTACAACTTTTTATCTAGGTAACAAGAGCTTTCGAGTGACACCGGTATCAGCCGAATTGGACAACTTTCAGTTTTGACCTATTTTGACCGCTTTTTGGCAATTTTTGACCATTTCTCGCCTCATAACTCAAAATGAGTACATTTCAGACGTTGACCCAATTACAACTTTTTCATTACTCGTCGAGACCTTTCGAATACTACCAACAAGTGCACGATCTGAGAACTTTCAATTCTGAGCCATTTAGGCCGTTTTTGGCAATTTTTGACCATTTCTCGCCTCATAACTCAAAATGAGTACATTTTCAGACCTTGACCCAATTACAACTTTTTCATTACTCGTCGAGACCTTTCGAATGACACCGATATGAGTCCGATCCGAGAACTTTCAATTTTGAGCCATTTTGGCCGTTTTGGCCAGTTTTTGACCATTTTTCGCCTCATAACTCAAAATCAGTGCATTTTCAGGCCTTGACCCAATTACAACTTTTTCATTACTCGTCGAGACCTTTCGAATGATACCAATAAGTGCACGATCTGAGAACTTTCAATTTTGAGCCAATTTGGCCGTTTTTGGCAATATTTGACCATTTCTCGCCTCATAACTCAAAATGAGTACATTTTCAGACCTTGACCCAATTACAACTTTTTATCTACGCAACGAGAGCTTTCAAATGATACCGATATGAGTCCGATCTGAGAACTTTCAACTTTGAGCCATTTTGGCCGTTTTTGGCCATTTTTGACCATTTTCGGCCTCATAACTCAAAATGGGTGCATTTTCAGGCCTTGACCCTATTACAACTTTTTCATTACTCACCGAGAGCTTTCGAATGATACCAAAATTAGCTCATTTGGACAACTTTTTTATTTTACTCATTTTTACTCACGGGGGTGCTCCGGGAGCACCTCTGCTCCCCCGGGGCTCCCCGCGCTTCCGGGAGCAGTTCAAGTCAAGACCTTTAAAATGAGGTATCAACCACCTCTCTACCCCTTTCCAATCTCGAGATAGAGGGGGGGGACAGGGTGTGGTAACGAGATGATGAATAACAAGCGACTGCGAGAGTGTGTTGCCCACCTGCAAATTCCATTTGGGTCAGAGCTTTATTTCCTAAGACTTCGATAGCCTCTCGTTCAAGAAATGGGTTCTTCTGTTATATGATTGGTTTTATTCGAATACAATAATGACGACAACTTTATCCTAAAATGGTTGCCCTTAAAAGGGCAGTTGGGATAAGTGATTTTTATATAACACTTTGTTAATACTGCTTCATACAAATGGTTGCCCTTAAAAAGGCAGTTGGGATAAGTGATTTTCCAATTACACTTTGTTAGCACTACTTCATACAAATGGTTGCCCTTAAAAAGGCAGTTGGGATAAGTGATTTTTCAAGTACACCTTGAATATATACTACGTTATACAAATGGTTGCCCTTAAGAAGGCAGTTGGGATAAGTGATATTTTCTGCGTTCCCGGGTTATCCTAGAAACAACTTTTCAACCAAATCGCAGACAAAAAGTTTTTGACCATTTTTGACACCTTCGCCTGAACATGGTTGCCCATAAAAGGGCAGTTGGGATACGCAATTTTCAACTACATATTGCTAAAAATTTCCTGATACATCCTTCTAAACCGTGTTCTAGCAAACCCACCGGCTAAACTTGACTAACGAGTTCAAAAAATACAGATATTAGGCGTCTCTGGGCAATTTGCTCACTTTTGAGATCTCCAACAGTGTAACTTTTGGCCATATCTCGAGATTTTCAAAAGGTAGAAAAATTTCGATTTCAGATTTGGAATCTGCGTCCCCGAATTACCCTATAACCGACTTTTCAACCAAATCAGAGCCAAAAAGTTTTTGATCATTTTTGACACCTTCGCCTGAACATGGTTGCCCATAAAAGGGCAGTTGGGATAAGCATTTTTCAACTACATATTGCTAAAAGTTTCCTGATACATCCTTCTAAACCGTGTTCTGGCAAACCCACCGGCTAAACTTGACTAACGAGTTCAAAAAAGCACAGATATTAGGTGTTTCTGGGCAGTTTGCTCACTTTTGCGGTCTCCAACAGTGTAACTTTTGGCCATATCTCGAGATTCTCAAAAGGTAGAAAATTTCAATTGCAGATTTGGAATCTGCGTCCCCGAATTACCCTATAACCGACTTTTCAACCAAATCGGAGGCAAAAAGTTTTTGACCATTTTTTACACCTTTGCCTGAACATGGTTGTCCAAAAAAGGGCAGTTGGGATAAGCAATTCTCAACTACATACTACAAGTTACTTGATATACCATTCTAAACGTGTCCTAGCAAATACACCGGCTCATCTTGACTAAGACAAAAAGGTTTAGACCGTCTGGCACTGTGACGACAGTCTGCTCACTTTTGCGGTCTCCAACAAAAATTTTTAAAAATTAAATTCCCTCCCCTGGTCGACTGGGTGGGAGTAGAACGATGAAATTCTAAGCGTGTCCTAGCAAATACACCGGCTCATCTTGATTAACGAGTTAAAAAAACACAGATGTTACGGGTTTCTGGGCAGTTTGCTCACTTTTGCGGTCTCCAACAGTGTAACGTTCGGCCATCCCCCCTCATGATTTTGAAAAATTAAATTCCCTGCCCTGGTCGACTGGGTGGAGATACAGTGATGAAATTCACGGATGCACACCTTCTTTTCACGCTCTTCAAAATGAGATATTAACCAACCCTGTACCCCTTCCCAATCTCGAGATCTAGGGGGGGGACACCCACCTGCTAATAATAATAATAACTAGCGAAGTAGCGAGAATGGGTTGCCGCGGCATTTTCCTTTTATAGATGGCCATATCTCCCAAAAGAGGCACCGTTGCACCAGTATAGTCTGATTCGTGTAGTCCGTATCGAGAGCTCTCAATAGAGTACCATATTGACCATATTTAGAGTTGTTTAATTTTTTGGTCATTTTAGTCCATTTTGACGATTGTTGACCTTTTTGCGGCTCCGTAACTCAATTTTCGTACACTTTGGCGCTTTGGCCCTATTACAACTTTTTATCTACTCAACGAGAGCTTTCGAATGATACCCATATTAGGTGATTTCCGCTACTTTTAATTTTGAGCCATTTTGGCCGATTTTGACCATTTTTGACCCCTTTGAAGCTCAATAACTCAATTTTCGTACATTTTTGCGGCTTGGCCCTATTACAACTTTTTATCTACTCAATGAGAGCTTTCGAATGATACCAATATGAGCCTAATTGGACAACTTTCAATTTTGAACCATTTTGGCCGTTTTTGGCCATTTTTGACTATTTTCGGCCTCGTAACTCAAAATGAGTGCATTTTTAGGCCTTGACCCTATTACAACTTTTTCATTACTCGCCGAGAGCTTTCGAATGATACCAAAATTAGCTCATTTGGACAACTTTTTAATTTTACTCATTTTTACTCACGGGGGTGCTCCGGGAGCACCTCTGCACCCCGGGGCTCCCGCGCTTCCGGGAGCAGTTCAAGTCAAGACCTTCAAAATGATGTATCAACCACTCTCTATCCCTTCCCAATCTCGAGATAGAGGGGGGGGGGTGTGGTAACGAGATGATGAATAATAAATAAACGGACATACCCAGATGAAAGGGTTGCCTTTTTGTGTAAAAAGCGGCAACCCAATAACTAGCGAAGTTGCGAGAATGGGTTGCCGCGGCATTTTCCCTTTGGGGGGACGGATTTTCAGAAGAATGCAACAGTATTTTGGTCGTAATTTTCGCTACACGCATTTCCCGAAAATGCCGCAAGCAGAAAAGTTGTTCAGCTCGACGAGCTTCATTTGAGTACCATATTGACCACATTTGAAGAAATTTTTTAAAATCCGGGTTTTTGTGAATTCCCGGATTTTCAGCTTTTCGGCTGTAACTTTCGCTAGACGCATTTCCGGAAAATGCCGCAAGCAGAAAAGTTGTTCAGCTCGACGAGCTCTTTCATTTGAGTACCATATTGACCACTTTTGAAGAACTTTTTTAAAATCCGGGTTTTCGTGAATTCCCGGATTTTCAGTTTTTCGGCTGTAACTTTCGGTAAGCGCATTTCCGGAAAATGTCGCAAGAAGGAAAGTTGTTCAGCTCGACGAGCTCTTTCATTTAAGTACCATATCGACCACTTTCGGAAAAAGTTTTCAAAATCCGGAATCTTCCGGGTCCAATATCTCGAAATCCGTAAATTTTCCGGAAATTTCGATTTCAGTTTCGAAATCAGCGCTATCGAATTACCCTATGCCCAACTTTTAAGCGAAATCGGGGACAAAAAATTTTTACGTTTCCCTTGGTCCCCCCTTACCATTTTAAAAAATTCCGGGAGCCGCCATTCCCGGAATCCGGGAAATACCGGACTGTCCGCGCTTCAGTCAACACTTCACCCCACCCCAAACCTCCACTGAAAATTTCAGCCCAATCGGTCCACCCAATCAAAAGTTAGAGGGGGGGGACAGGGGGTGGTCACGAGAATAATAATAATAATAATAATAAAAACGGACATACCCAGATGAAAGGGTTGCCTTTTTGTGTAAAAAGCGGCAACCCAATAATAAGAATAAACAGACAGTAGAAAGGGTTGCCCTCTTCCTTTGGAAAGGTGGGCAACACAATAAATAAACGGACATACCAAGATGAAAGGGTTGCCTTTTTGTTGAAAAAGCGGCAACCCAACAAGAACAAAAAGTGCTCCTTCGTCGCATGTAAAATACATATGAGTCTTCGTAGGCAGGTTGTACATAAGCAAAAACTAGCCTGTAAAATACATATGAGTTCCGTAGGGAGGTTGTAAATTAAGGAAAACAAGTTGCAACCGCTTAACATATGAGCCTGTCCTACAACGAGGCTCATATTGGCGTCACAGTGCATTCCACATTAAAGCCTCATTAAAGAACCTCAGCTTCATCCTCATTACGGAAAAATGAATAGACGTTGTGGCCCAGAAGAAATGGACTGAAGTGAACTACGACTGCTCAAACTGAACTGTACATGCAACCTGATGTTTCCTGAAACACTATGGCACACCTAATATTCCGCGAAACGCTGTGGTACACGGTACACCTAATGCATTCTCGAAACACTTTCACATACACACGCAGAATGCGTTCCCACTTGGCTGTGAGTCAGAGCGCCTCATGGCGTACCGTATTGAGCATATGCACACTATAATGACTGATCAACAAGCTATGTGAAGGATAATTTGTAATGAAAAGCTTTATGCAGTATGTATTTATATAAAAGTAAAATATATCTGCAAATTATTCGTATTATGACATACGCCAGTATGAGCCTCGTTGTAGGACAGGCTCATATGTTAAACGGTTGCAACTTGTTTTCCTTAATTTACAACCTCCCTACGGAACTCATATGTATTTTACAGGCTAGTTTTTGCTTATGTACAACCTGCCTACGAAGACTCATATGTATTTTACATGCGACGAAGGAGCACTTTTTGTTCTTGTATAGTCTAGTTTTTACACTAGCTTGCTTGAACATAGAATTTTTTAATTTTTCAACAGTTTGCTATATTTAGGTTTTAATTATACTAATTTTGTTTAGACTTTATTGTTTAATTTGCTAACTTGTTCATAATTAATTATGTATATTTATTTGAGTAATGCTTTTATTCTGTAGTTTTTCCTGTCCCTCTATGGTCACAGTCTCCCCGTGCTCTGCCTGGACATCAGCTTTGACACAGCGCTCCTAGTGACCGGCTCGGCTGATAGGAGCGTCAAGATTTGGGGCATGGACTTTGGTGACTGTCATAAGTCGCTCCTGGCGCATGATGATAGGTAACTATAACACAGTTTGTAGGGATATTGGGGGGAGGGAGGACATAATACGTGTTTAACTGTATAACTAGTTTAACATCAAATATTAACACATTGGAAAACATTTTTTGTGTTAGCGGTTTGTATTTTCACCAGAATTTTTAGAAATGCAATGCATAGGATGGCATAAAGCATGTACGTATTGTTTCCTTTATTGCAAATTTATTGTTTATTTTTCTATGTAATGTACGTACACTGCTGGTTCTGTGGATTTGCTTTAGCGTTACCTGTGTTCGTTTTGTGCCTAAAACGCATCTGTTCTTTACGGCCAGTAAGGATGGAACAGTCAAACAGTGGGATGCTGACAAATTTCAGAAAATACAAACACTTTCGGTAAGGTGACGGGTTTTCCTTCACGGATTTTTTGCAGACTTTCTGCAGTTTTTTTTTGGTGGAAGATTTTGGGAAGAATCATAATGGGAATTTTTGTGATAGAATCAATGGCTGTTTAAATGAAAATGTCATTCTTACTACTAGTCTTGTTACGTACTAGTAAATACTGTATTATTACAGTAATCGGTCAGAGGTAATCTCCGTATTTACTGAATATAAAAGCTACTGTGGTACTACGGTATATATACGTATGTGCTTTTCGTTTTTGCTTTTCATATTATCATTTTTAGGGTCATTTTGGTGAAATTTGGGCACTGGCCGTCAGTCCTAACGGCTATCATGTTGTCAGCGCTGCTCATGATAAGTCTATTCGAGTCTGGGACAAGACTCTTGAGCCTTTGGTCCTGTCGGAGGAGCAAGAAATGGTATTTCGTTATTTATTTTTTGTTGGGTGGGTATGGGTATGGGGGGGCCAACTAATTTTTTAAAACGGCCCTATTAGTTTACTGGGTTTATTTTAGGCAAAAATAAGTGAGGGGGGGAGAGTGGGGGGGGACGCCCCCCCCCACTAGTGGGGGGGGAGGTCGAGAAGGGTGGGGGGGAAATAAAATGGGTCAAAAATGCTAAAAATGCTGTATAAACAGCCTGTTTTCCACATGCAATGCTATAACTATGCTTAAAAGTGCTCAAAAATCAAGTTTTAGCACCAAAAAAGGCGATTTTTGAACAAAAATTTCCGGCGACGCCGGAAAAAATTTGAAAATTTTGACCAAAAATCCTAAAAATTTGGCAATTTCTGGGCACCTTAGGGTGAGTGGGGGGAAGCCCAAAAAAGTGGGGGTGGGGCCGAGTGGGGGGGGGAACCCAAAAAGTGGGGAGGGGGGCGCCCCCCCCGCGCGCCCCTCCCCAGTAAAATAAACCCAGGTTTATACTCGCAATTTATGCTTGGCCGAGTTTTACAAACAGGATTTTAGAAACTTAGTAATGATTTATTATTGATTCGATTTATTTGCTTTTTGCCCTTTGCTTTAACGTGAGCCTGCCGCTATAGCCTGGCCTTTTCCTTTTCCTGGGCAAAGATTGGGTGAGAGGGCGAACAGTGGGGGACGCTCTTCCCACAGGTTGGGGAGAAGGAGGAAAAATGCTTAAAAAATAGCTACTTTTGCTGCTGAACTAAACGTAAATTATTTTTAACCTAAGTGCATGTAAGCTTGACATATTATCAAAACATACTAAAAAAGGCCTACAAATCCGGGGAATCTGAAATTTTTAAAAAATTTACCGTAAAACGCCCATTGTTCCGAGTACGTACTTTCGGGTTTGGGGGGGCAAGGCCTGAATCCGGGGAGAGGGCGACCGAAGTCTGGGGGACCGCCTCTATCCCCTGTAGGAAAAAGATAAACAATATGTACCTCAGAATATACAATTAAGCATGCACCTACTTTTGATTGTATGTAATGTTTTGAGTGTTTAGGAGCGTGAAAAGGAATACGAGAAGGGATTACCTGAAGAGGAAGATGTTGTGAGTTTAAGAATTTTAGAATTTTAATATTTTTATATTACTTTCTGAGAACTTTTTCGTTTTTAAGTATGGTTTGATTGATATTTTGATAATTGTCATTTTTGAACGACCAAAAAATATTGATGTCAAAAAATATTGATGTTTAAGTGCGTATGTTGCTTAATCTTGCAATGTTTCTTTTTATGACTTTAATTTAATTTTACAGTTTTTAGAAGAACTTTTTATGTATGGCTTTGTACTATTATTCGTCATACTACAAGCTTTGGTTTTTTCTAATTTTCTTCTCTTTTCAGTTTGTTTTTTCTATTTTTCTTTTTTCTATCCGTTTAGGTCCCTGGCGAACGCGCTGGTGAAGCTGGTCTGGCCTCTACCAAAACTGTTGAAACCGTTAAAGGAGTGAGTTAAATGGAAATCTAGACATTTTTGAAGTTCACTTGACTTTTTGAAAACTTTCTAATTTTTTTTACTGACCACATCACACGGAACAGCTTTCTGGCGATGGGGGTGTTTTCTTTTCGAAGCTTTTCATCATTTTCTAAAGCACGATTGCTCTGTTCTGTTTATGTAGTTCATTTTTATCAATACCTGTAATTTTTTGTGTCAAAAGATTTGTAAGAAGAAAGTTAAGTATTTTCGCTTCGCTATGGTTTTCTGTCTTCATGTCAGTCAAGCCATGACCTCGGTCTCAAAATATTTTCAGGGAATTTTTAAATTTTCTTTTAAGACGACTATTTTTCTCAAAAGGATACCTTATCCGGATATATTATCAAAAATTTCCTGATTTCCAGTTCCCGTCAGTGATGCCTGCCTACATAATTAGAAAACCACATATTCCAGTTTCTAAATTCTGTGCTTTAAAAATTGAAAATATATTATCATAGTTTTTAATAATTTTCCTTTTTTACTTTTTATGCCCACAACTGTTATTTGCCAGCTCCACTTTTATTTAATATTTTTAGACTGAGTCTCTGATTGAAGCATTAGATATTTGTAAGCAGGAGTCGAATGTTATAGATGGCGAAAAGGTATGCATGCTTTTTCTATAATATAATTCAAGAATTTGCCAATTATTAATTAGCTGTTGCAAACCATCTTTTGAACATTTTGATCTGAAATTACGTCGTATGCGGACATCGTCTAATTTTTAGACTCAAATTTCCCTGATTAAGTTAAACTGACGCTTGGGTCCATCCTGTCCCTGCAGTGTGTTACAAAATTTAAAAATCTTAAATTTCAATTTTTAAACTTGAAGTTTTTATTTTGTTTCAGTTTTCCCATCCTCTAATACAAAGCTACGGCGCCAGCTCTCTAGACCAGTTTATGCTGGAGTGCTTGAAGCGAATTCGTGCCAGGTCTGTTTTCTGTTTTTTCCTTAGAGGGAAATCCGGTATTTTTCGGAATCCTCCTTCAATTTATTCTTTTGCTTTTCGATGAAAAGTTAAAACAATTTTGACAAACCTTGTTTACGTACTCAGTGTGCTCCTTACAGTTAGTAGTTTGTTTCTATTATGAAAATTAGTGATACCGCCTTTGGATTTCGGGGGAGAGGGTACAGTAGCGGAAAATTGAATTCCCGCCTTCCAGTTGCGTGAATTTCTTATAGCAAAAATTGTTTTTACCTTTCTTCATTCCTTCTTTAAATAGAGAGTCATTATGCAGGATTTGTTAGAGTAAGTTTTGACTTAAGGAATTTAACCGTAAATGCGATTTTTTCCTTAAAATTAAATTTATCTTTCGTTAAAGTTTCCGGGCTTTGCTGTTTGGAGGGAGGGGGTCAAACGTTCTTTTGGAGAATTTGAAGACACGGTAGTTTCATCGATACTACGTATAATATGTTTTTGTCTCTGTCCTTTGTATTTTTACTTTTTTAGTTTATCTATTTTTCACATACGTATATGCGTTTTTAGTGACTTGAACAAGAGCCTGCTTATGCTACCATTTTTCTATGCCCTAGACCTATTGAACTATCTGTGTGCTGCTTTGGAGGGCGGTCTGGATATGGAACTATGTTTTAAGGCTATCTTCTTTCTGCTCAGGTACCTAATATTAGTACTGGATATTTTTGATGACTTTTTCCAGTGGGGAATTTTCGAGAGTGGGATTTACTCCAAAAATTAGCTAAAAAATAATTTACAGTGTGCGTTTTATAATTTTACATGTTGGCAATTTGGGCATCCAAAATTAGAACTCCCTGGGTGCTTGGGAAGTTTGGGAGCATTTCGGGGGCTCCCTCTGTCTAAAAATATATACCCTGATTGTGTAGCTGATTTCGCTGAAATATTAACTGTTTTGGAAGGTTTAAGACCATTTGCAGAAAACTTAAAAACTAAATTTAATCATAAAATAATTTAGTCTGAACCTGTAGTTTTCGTTCTTTAGTTCCTTTATTTAGTTTGATCCTGAATTCGTTTTAGAATTCATAGAAATCAGCTTATCAGCAGTCCTGAAGCTGTGAAAATAGTTGACCGTCTGCGTGTCTGTTGTCGCCGACAGATTACGGAACAAAGGGTATTGTCTTTTTAAATTTTAAGTTTTTTAAATTTTTAATTTTTTTCAAATTCGTATAGTTTTTCTTCCAGCTTCTGTCAATTTAATATTTGCAGTCTGTTTGGCCATGTGTATTTCGTTGTTTATTGCAAATTTTGTATGTATGCTATTCTTGTTGTATTTTTACGCGTACTTAATCGGGTGCTGAATTTGTTATTTTGATTTTTGACATAAAATAGCTCATGAACACAAGATATTATTCAAATTATTGAGTCTGGTTTAATTTTTTAGGATCTAGTGGGCTTTAATCTGGCCGCCCTGCGATTTATGCAACAGGATTGCACGGAGCGGGCGGAAGTGCAACTGTTTGCCGAAGCAACCAGCAAACTTCAGGAGAAGCGAAAGTCTAAAAAGAAGCGTGAAGAGCAAACCAAACAGCAACAGCTAATTTTAAGTGTTTTGTGAGAAAATATGTACTTTTTGTCTACTGGATTTTAATCTGATCCCCCCCAGACTGGCATTTTTTTGGGTTGGGGAGGCCCCACTTTTTGGTTCCCGCTCCACTTTTCGGCAAGCCCCCACCCACTTGTTTTGGGGGTCGCCCAAAATGTGTCAAAACATTAAGTTTTTGAGATCAAATTTTCAAAAAATGTTCTCAAGTATTAGAAAATTTATGGACTTATAAGTTCATTTTAAGCTTAAAACAACATTTTTTGCGTTTTCACCTTAAAGATGCTAATTTTTAGCTAAAAGTTTAGGTAAATTTATACCTTGGGCTCTCCCCTCCCACTTTTCGGAACCCCCCCTCCACTTTCGAAACCCTAAAAATGTCAGCCAGATTTTTGAGATATCTAAAGGAATTTTCCTGTGTAAGGGGGAGTAAGGTTATTAAAGCAAGACTGGACCTTCTTGTGACTTACATTGTCTGGAATTGTTACTGCTTTTAGGCCCTTTTTTGTTTTGTTATAGAGTTATAGTAGTTGTTATTGTTTGTTGATACCTTTGTTGGCTGTTTAATATTTTATGATTTTTCGAATAAAAACTGTTAGCTTGTGTTCTGGCTTTGCTGATTAGTTGTACTTTAACTAGTCTTATCTGGCTGCGCTTAGTTTTGTGAAGATAACCTCAGTGATACAATTACTAGTAGTGATAGGTGGATTTTTGAAGTTTTAGCGCTAATGAGTGCCAAAACAGCTCTGGGCACAATGTTATCAACGTCTAAACCCGGGTTAAGTCACAAACCCGGGTTAACCTGGCTATCTTCAACACACGGAGTTAACCCGGGTTTGGGCGTTGATAACATCGACCACAGGTTGTAAATCCAGTAGTCCTAATCCTAACTCGGCTGCGGCACTTGTTACCAATTATTATATTATAATTCTTTGGCAGCTGGTTCCGCTTTCTGCATTCCAAACCTGAGCTTTAATCTGAAAGACTTTGAAAACTGGTTTAACTTTAGTTAAAGTCCCTACTCCCTGCAACCTTTTGACCACAAATAGTTATATTTGAATGCCTATAAGGCGTAAAAGAAATTCACTACCCATTGACAGTGAGTCCATTTCTGCAAGTGTTCTCAGTCCGAAAATGTGAAAGTGTTTATTTTCAATCGGTTACCTTGAGAATGTCCATGCAAGAAATTGGATAAGCCAATAGTTTTCAGGACAAAGTAGGGGTAGTTTCCAAGCCTTACGTTATAAATATGGCATTTTTAGGATAAATTTGGAAATAATCTCTATATAATTATGCTTAAAATGTCAAATTTTGAAATTAGCAGAAAATGGAAATAATTCGATGATTTGACCCTATCGTAGTTATGCCCAGGCAGTGTCAAATATTTAAGTGTTTTAGCCTAAGTTCTCAATAATTGTTTAAAATTGCCAAGTTAGATGCCAAAATGGATTAGTATTAGCATTAACATTTAGCATAGTAGTAGCAGTACAAGTAGAAAACCTGCGATTTCACCGTATTTTAACCTTCTGGGCCATTGTATTCTTCCCCCATACTTTTGACTGGAATAAGCCCAGCTCTAGTCAGCTTCGAAGACTATCCTTGTTGGCTGCAGTAAAGACTGCCACCATTGTTAATCGCTTATTGATTGCAAAAACACCAGTTACCTGTAACAGTAAATAGTAGCAAGTTCCTAAAGGAATCGGTGGATTGTAGTAAATGAGGGAGAACATTGAAATAAAAATCTATATTTTCTGTACTTGCTCCGGGTCGCTACTCCCGCCCCATCTATTTTCGCACCGCATCTCGTCACATTTTATTTTTATTTAGCTAAAGGCACCTTAACTCACAACCCCCTTTTACCGGGGGGGGGGACGGACCCCCCCCCGAAATTGACCTTCCCCCCCCCCAAAAATGACTTCCCCCCGAAATCGCCCCCTCCCGAGATTTTTGCTCCCCACCCCCGGATCTTTTGGGGGCCCAAATTTTTGCCAAAAATAGGAAAATTTCCGGCGTCGCTGGAGATTTTTCGTACAAATGGCTTATTTTTAGCTTAGATCTATTTTATTTTAAAAATTTTTAGCTTTTTTTAGCATTTTTGAGAAGTTTTTGCCTTTGCGCGTAAAATACGCCAAAATACCTATTTTTAGCTCATTTTTGCAAAAAATTTTCCCCCCTCCCTCGGGGGCCGAGAAGCCCCATCCCCCCGAAAAAACCCTAAAAATAGCTGCCCCGACTGGGGTTTTGATAATCTTTGGCCATGTTGTTAGTATCGCTCCCTATTCTGCGTAGAAAAAACCCACTGGTTCACTTGCGCATATATATGTATGTAGCAGTTCTATTTTTCTTCTGTACTGTTTATAGACGCCCGGACCGAATGAATCCGGCTTGTGTGCCAGGTGTGCTGGTCTGGAGCTGTGTAGTCGGGATGTCAGCGCGCGTCAAACGAATTATTGTAAAAGTGACCTAAGAGTAGTGGAGTCTCTTGTTCGTCTTCTGTTGTCTGCTGAATGTGGGTTGCCATATCCACAGCCATCACTGGTCTATCTGACTACCTGCGGCGTCAACGCTGTGCCAGTCTGCTGCGAATGCACCTGGCCGAACGGTGCGGTGTCGTGCTGCGTCGCCTGGGCGCGGCACCCATGACACCCCAGCGTCATGTGGTCCAGGTGGCCACCACGTCGGTCTATCGCACCGATATGATGGAGCTGCTGATTAGACCGGATGTGGTGCGTACATATTATGTAGTTGCAGATTTTTACCCTTAGGTGGCGTTTTATGGAGGATCCATTCAAGGTGTCTCTTGAATTTGGGGAAATTTGAACATCATTTAATGTATATACGTATGTACGTGCATTAACTAAATAAACATATCAGTCTTTCAAATTAATTACAACGTTATGGAAAATGATCAAACTTTTAAGCACTATAGAGCAGCTAGCATAAAGCAGCGAAATCACTCGAAATTGCTCAGGCGTATTGTTCCTACAATATTCAGCAAGAATTAATCCTTTTTATCCTTTTCTGATCCTTTTCTTTTTGTAGCCCCAGCTGGACACTTCCACCTGGAATTTTATTGACGACGCCCGGGGAAGTAGCTATCGACGTCAACTGCTGCAGGAGTGTCGCCACCTGGTCTCCTCCATTCACATTCCCATGATCTATTTTGTGGCCTCCCTCAGCATTGCCCTGGATGAATGCTGTTGTGATGATCGTGAATTTATACAAGTATGACTGTGCACAATACAGGGTATTTATTAAATGTTTTTCTGGGGGGGGGGGGGAGTTTCCCGGGGCGGGGGCCACTTTATAGGGGAGGGAGTTTTTTGCAATAATGAGCCAAAAATTGGTATGTTTGGCTTATTTTGCACGTAGAAACGCAAAATAAATGCCAGGCTTTAAGCTAAGAATATCCACGAAAAAGTCTCGGCTGATCGAAGCAAAAATCCCGGGAGAGGCTATTTCCGGGGAAGGAGACATTTTCGAGAAGAGGGTAAATTTAGGGGCCGTCCACCCCCTCCCCACTGTACAAAATAACCTGATAACTAAAGTCTGACCAAAAAATGTAGAAAGCGAAATTGTTTGCTTTATATCTCGTAAACGCTTCAAGATAACTGCCATAAATTATATATTTTCTGAACCGGAATGATGAGATCTTTCTTCTCGTGAAAAATTTTTTTTGAAATTTCCCGTGCGATTTCAAAGGGTGCCGCTTTTATATGTCCAGAAGGATTGGTAAATGCTACAACCACGATTTTTTCAGGAAAATTTTCCCCTTGTCCGAATGTCCTACACACCAAATTTCAGCTTGTTTGGTTGAAAATTGCGTGAGTTACTCCATTTTTTAGATTTTCAAAATCCTTTGATCTTTGCCGCTTTTTCGACTTTGACTGGTTGTTACTCGCCAATCGCTCAACGAAAAAAAATTTTTTGATTGGATTTTCAGGACCGCCTGGGTGTCCGCTTTCATCTGATATACGTGGTATTTCAAAATTTGGAAGTCGATTTTTTCGAAAAATACCACTTTTTGACCCAAAATTTCGGCAAAGTGAATCCACCAAAAGTGAATAAAAATAACATAATCATAAAAGCTCATTATGAGCTGAATCCAACGATATAAAGTTTTCGTGGCTACGACTTATATTGCGCCAGCAATGAATTTTTAAACATTTCCCTTATTTCAAGCTGGTTTTTGGCTTCCTTTGATGTTGCCGCCTAGATTTACCTGAACCAGCGTAAACTAGCAAAACCAGCCTGAAATAAGGGAAATGTTTAAAAATTCATTGCTGGCGCAATATAAGTCGTAGCCACGAAAACTTTATATCGTTGGATTCAGCTCATAATGAACTTTATGATTATGTTATTTTTATTCACTTTTGGTGGATTCGCTTTGCCGAAATTTTGGGTCAAAAAGTGGTATTTTTCGAAAAAATCGACTTTCAAATTTTGAAATACCACGTATATCAGATGAAAGCGGACACCCAGGCGGTCCTGAAAATCCAATCAAAAAATTTTTTTCGTTGAGCGAGTGGCGAGTAACAACCAGTCAAAGTCGAAAAAGCGGCAAAGATCAAAGGATTTTGAAAATCTAAAAAATGGAATAACTCACGCAATTTTCAACCAAACAAGCTGAAATTTGGTGTGTAGGACATTCGGACAAGGGGAAAATTTTCCTGAAAAAATCGTGGTTGTAGCATTTACCAATCCTTCTGGACATATAAAAGCGGCACCCTTTGAAATCGCACGGGAAATTTCAAAAAACTTTTTTCACGAAAAGAAAGATCTCATCATTCCGGTTCAGAAAATATATAATTTATGGCAGTTATCTTGAAGCGTTTACGAGATATAAAGCAAACAATTTCGCTTTCTACATTTTTTGGTCAGACTTTAGCACCAGGCGCGTAGCCGGGGGGGGGGCCCAGGGAGCCATGCCCCCCCCCCGAAATCGGAGACAAAAAAATTTTTAACGAGTAGCAGCAGCGCGCATAAATATTTTGAAAAATTTTCGCCTGCGTCACTACTTTTCAACGAAAATATCTCCAAAAGCTCCAGATTTTGCTTGAAAATTTCCACCAACTGTTTAGTTGTGGTAGACGTTTCAGAGCATTTTTAGCCTGACCCCCTCTGACATTTTTTTCTGGCTACGCTAGTGACTAGCACAGTAATGGTAATCAACCAATTTTATACTAAGCCCATCTTATTTGTGCCAAGATTGTATCACTGACGTATATATACGTAGTTGCTTACTCAGTCTAAGGATACGTCTTCCCTCGTAATCGGCTTCGTGGAAGGTAAGCCGGCTACAGTTGCAACTGGCAAAAGTCACAATTTGGCAAAATGTCGCCAATACGTTGCTATTTTCACTCTGGAAGCGAAAATGAATTCCTAAATGTTGGTTTTTAATGTTGGCCAAAACTATTTGCCCTGTTTACCGACAAAAGACAAAAATCGCAACCGGTTGGCGATGTTTTGCCCAACTGCTATTTTCGCCAGTTGCATGAGCGCACCAAGGGGAGGGTTTGGGGTTCCGATCCCCCCTCCGGGAATTTTTGTGGGACAAGGAGAAGGCAAAAATTGAGCTAGTTTCAGTGCATAAAACTAAAAAATATGAAAATTTTTCGCGCGTGCGCCGCTTTTCTATCTCAATTTATAAAGGTTTCGTCGCCTGCGGCGCTATTTTATTTCACTTTTACAATTTTTCGCGTCTGTAACGCTTTTGCAGTTCAAGGATTTTAATTTTTCGCGTCTACGGCACCATTCTATCTCGATTTCTAAAAACGCTTGCGCCGGTCGCGCTTTTCTAGCTCAAGTTTTTTTTAAATCGTTGCGCCTACAGACCTTCTTTTTATTCAGATCTTTTCAAAAAATTTCAAAAATATTTTTTAATGTTTCCATTACGGATTTGTTCATAATTTCAAAAATTTCTCAACTTTTGGGGTATCCGCTCCCCAGACCGAGTGGGTTACTGACAATGTCCAAATTTGATCATCTGTGCTGCAGCAACACGGAACTGTTGAAAATTCTTGCCGCCACCCCGCCCCCCCCCACCGTAAGTGAGTTGGCGAAAGCAATTTTTTCGACTCAACCCCCCCCCCTCTTTTCAAAATCCTGGGTGCTCCCAGGCCAGTTGTAAAGCTTTCATGAAATAAAATTTGAACTCGTTGTTACTTTGTGGCTGAATGTTTGACTGTTGCGAGGCAATGTCGAGTTATCGGGACAAGGCATAAGCTAGAGATTATATACAACCGACTGGTTCTTTGTTGTTCGAAGAATATATGTATATTTTTTATTAAAGTTTATTAAAATAAAAATGTTGTCCTTTCCCCCCGACAATTTTCCTCATTGATTTCTGTTGCTTGTTTTTTGCAGATCGAACATTCCTGTCTACCGATCTGTTGGCACAGTGGGGAATCCCTGAAGGTCCTGTTCGTTGCCACAGAGGACGTCTTTGTCTCCTGTCTCAGCTATTTTGCTCATCGAATCTTACTCTACAGTCAGGCCTATGTGGTGGATAAGATTGAAAGTGAGCACCACTTTATGATCAGGGATTTGAGCCGCAAAAAAACTACCGGAAAATGGGTTTTCTTCCTGAAAAAATCGCATTTTTTTTGGTATGTTCGAAAATTTTTAAAAAAAGTAGCGGTAGAATATTGAAAGATATTCGGAAAACTTTGGATATCTCCGAAAACTTCGGAAAATTGTCTAAACATGTCTGAATTCTTAGTTTATCACGCAAAAATTCTTTTTTGAATTCATTAAAACTCATGTATTTTGGGTATAGTATGCTCCAGAAGCATCTGAAGCCATTGTGGATATAGGAAAAACGGGAAAACACTGGAAAACCTCAAAAAACCTCAAACACTGGAAAAGACTAGTTTTTCGCAACAGTTTTTTCTGAAAGACCCAACCCTGATCATTATCAATGAAAAGGCTTAAATTAACATAAAGAATTTCATGTTTACTGCTGTGTGTATGGAGCCTGTGTTGTAGTTTTTAACTATTATAATAATACTACGGGCTGGACTATGATCATTTACTTTGGCGACTTACATATGCTTGTAAACCAGATACTATAATGCTTGTTGTAAAGAAATAATGAAAAACGCCTGCCTACAGTCACTAGGATAAGCCTTAGTCCGAAAGCCGTTGGCTCTCTCTCCTGCTTCGGACTAAAGCTTTGCCTTAGTGACTGCAGGCAAGCGTTTTTCATTATTTCTTTATAATTAATGCTTGTATCCTTCGTGGATACTCTTGCTAGCCCGCGTTTGCCTCATTTTCTTGATATAATGCTTGTTGAATAGAAAATCCGCAATTTTGTCTTTATTTCATTCATTGCTGCATTTTTGTCTTTTTAAAATTTGTTCCGATGTTTTCTTTCACACATTATATTATAAAAAAAATTTTATAAATAAATTTAAAAATAAATTAAAACAAGCTAAACTGGCATGAATGGTTTGCCGCCGCTTCTTCCTTTAGGCAGCTAATTTTGTAGCGTCGATTTTCGGGAAATGGTTGCCTCTGAAAGGGTAGTTCGGATAAGGAACTTTTCTAGAAATGGTTGCCCTTGAAAGGGCAGTTGGGATAACTAATTTTTCAGTAAATATCGCTAAACGTTACTTGATACACCTCTTAAAGGGAGTCCTAGCAAATCCACCAGCTCAACTTGACTACCGGCTTCGAAAAAAGTGCTGATATTAGGCTTTTCTAAACAATTTGCTCACTTTTGCGGACTCCAACAGCGTAGCATTTGGCCATATCTCGTGATCCACGGGAGCTAGAAACATTTCGATTGCAGATTTGGAATCTGCGTCCCGAATTACCCTATGACCGGACATTAAACGTTTTTATCCATTTTTGACATCTTCACCTGAAAATGGTTGCCCATGAAAGGGCAGTTGGGATAAGAAATTTTCTACTAAATATCACTAAAAGTTACTTGACACTTCTTTTTAAAAGATATCCTAGCAAATCCACCAGCTAAACTTGACTAACGAGTTCAAAAAACACAGATATTAGGCGTTTCTGGGCAGTTTGCTCACTTTTGCGGTCTCCAACAGTGTAACTTTTGGCCATATCTCGAGATTCACAAAAGCTAGAAAAATTTCGATTGTAGATTTGGAATCTGCGTCCCCGAATTACCCTAGGACTGACTTTTCAACCAAATCGGAGACAAAAAGTTTTTGACCATTTTTGAGAATCGCCTTGGTCCCCCCTTACGATTTTAAAAAATTAAATTCCCTGCCCTGGTCGACTGGGTGGGTCTAGAGCGATGAAATTAAAATGGGCCAGGTTTGGGACCAACCCCCACATACCCACCAAATTTCAGCTCCGGGCGTTGAGCCTAGCTTGAGTTAATAGGGGGGGACAAGAAGAAGAATAATAATAATAACTAGCGCTACTGCAAGAATGTGTTGCCCACGACACATTCCTTTGGAGTATAAATTTTGCTAGACACCTTTTAAGCTGTTTCTGTTCAGGAAATCTGTCCCAGGACTCAAAGAGCTTTCAATTAAGTACCATATTGCCCATGTTTCAACGAATTTTTGAAAATCCGGTTTTTTTCGGAAATTCCGGATTTTCCAATCTGCGGCCATAACTTTCGCTAGAAATATTTCCGGTAAATATGGTAATGATAAAAATTACCCAGCTCGACGAGCTCTTTCATTTAAGTACCATATCGACCACTTTTGGAGAAATTTTTCAAAATCCGGAATTTTCCGGGTCCAATATCTCGAAATCCGTAAATTTTCCGGAAATTTCGATTTCAGTTTCGAAATCAGCGTGGTCGAATTACCCTATGACCGACTTTTGAGCCAAATCGGAGACAAAAAATTTTTGACCAAATTTTGGATTTTCGAAATTTCGCCTTGGTCCCCCCTTACCATCCGAAAAAATCCGAATTTTCAAAAGCCGGAATTTCGGAACCATCTTGCTTCCGGGAGATGTCCTGGTCAAGAGCTTCAAAATAAGGTATCAACCACCCCTGTACCCCTTACCAATCTCGAGATCTATGGGGGGGACAGACGGATAATAATAATAAGCACAGACCAATAACAAGGTGTTGCCATTTCCTTTGGAAAAGTGGGCAACACAATAATAACACGACGAGAATAAGGGTTTGCCCTTTTCCTTCGGAAGTAGCGGCAAACCAAAAATATTTATATTTACGGTGTACTGGAAAACCTTCAGAGTTTTGCGACAAAAAGTTTCGTTAAAGGTCCACGCCATCTTTTTGTCCACTTTTTATATGAGTTAATAATTTTTTGCAAAATTGTATAATTTTTTATTTGTTTTTTTTTCAGCTGCCCAACTTGTCTCAGCCCCTCTAGATTCACAGCCGGCAGCCCTGTGGTAGTGCTGGACGAATGCAGTCTACCTCAACAGCTACGGCGACAAAAGTCTCTCACGGCTCCCGGGGTACGGCTGGGCCGCTAGTGGACAAGGTCCGAAACGGTGGTCCAGGAGTGGTTGTGAGTGACCACCGTCCACCCTTGGACAGTAACCCGGGAGGGGCCGGGGGTTTCCTGCGAACTGTGGAAGACCTATGCCTGGCCGATATTGTGGCGGCTCGAAAACTTTGCGGCCAACCCCCAATGTGTATGCGTTTTCGGCTGCCTCCTCGACGTGTAGTTGGACGGAATCGAGTTTTGGGGGCAGGGCCAACTCCATTCGGACCAGCGATACAACCCCGCCCGTACTGAGTCCAGGGAACGTGATCTCGGTGGGGTACTGATCGATTCTTCTGGGGCCCCTCGGCCCATCTAGATCTGATGATGAATTCCCCAGACGTCCCTATTTCGGCCCGATTTCCGTCTGCCCTACCCCAGCTGTCGGAGGAGCATACCACCTCCCCCCGGACGAGAGGGATACTAGTGCCCCGTCGCCCCCCAGGGGATTGGGGGTTACCCAGGTCCCCCTGGGTGTAATGGACTGGGACTGGTGGCACAACTGGAGCCGGCCGCTGCTAGAACGGATGCGGACATTCAACTGGAGTATGAGCGCCTTTGACGTTGCTGAAGACGATGAGTTTGCTGAACTGGGAGAGTTTGACTTGACACTCAGCGGACTGGAGGCTGGGCCGGGCCAGGGTCGGGCCGGTGGCCAAGCGGCCGGTCGTCGGCACGTCTCGATGGGCGGTAGTTCTGGGTCGACTGACGTGCACTTCGTCGGCACCAAGCCGGCCAAGTGTACCACGTTTGTTCCCCACAGTTCTGACTGCACCCCAACCATCTTTGATGACAACCTGTGAACACTATGAACCAACACAGCCGTTTATGTTGGTAAAATCTAGCCTAGAGTCGCCTAGTGATTCCTTGCCATCACAGAATCTAGTCCAAAACCTGACGCTACTACTGCTGCTACTACGATCAGTGCTAGTACTAGTGCTAGTGAACAGTTTAGTGCACTCTACTCTCCAGCTAGTACAACAGCCTATGACACTGGGGTTCAGTCTGATGCTAATATTGTGGTGATGGTAACTACAGCGGCAACCCTCGCAACAACAACAACAACAACAGCAATAACTGTACAGCACGCAACAATCCTCACCCACCTCTGTGCTGCCTTTTGCTTCCATGCTGCAAACTGAGGTGAGCGTTCACCCGACACCTGTCGAGATGACAAAGTCGGCGGCGCCTTTGATGTTTGACCACCCTGGTGATGCTGCTACAGAAGGCGGCAACTTCAAAGGCCCACAGACTACTACTATTA
>JASAND010016024.1:0-13655 GCA_030248195.1 Trissonchulus latispiculum
GAAGCAGAAAACTACGGCAGCAAGGTGACACTAACAAAGCAAAAACTAGACGAGAAAATATTTTATTAAAAACCTTTTTTTCAAGGGTTTTCAGACGAGATCCCGTAGGTAATTTGAATGACGCTCCTAAGGTTTTCGATAGAGTAGATAAATTTTTGATACGAATTGTTTGCCAGACCTCGTTGTGCACTGTACTAAACGTTTTGCCCGACGCTTTGTGTTTGTTTTAACACTGGAACTTTGATTGCGCCGCATTGGCTGATTATAGTTCCGCGCCTTCCTATTAGAGCACAAGCCATGCAGCAATCATTTTGCCATCGCTTCCAGAATCTCTTATTTATTATGAAGGAAAAATCTAAGAAATCACTTATACTTACCTAATTGCTGAAACGTTTCCGATAAAAATGCAGTTTAGGTACTTTGGTTTTGTATGTGTCCTACTAGTTCAATCTCGCTATACTGATGTACCCATTAGCTAATGAAATACAGTTGTGCATAAAAAGTCGTCATCATCGCCATAACGGTTAACCTAGAAGGTTGGTGGGTTGGTATAAGCTAGTGAGCTTCGAAATTTTAAGGGTTGCCGTCAGTCAATTCAGCTAGCATTAAGGACCATAAAAATTATAAGTGCTGCTGGCTTGAGTAGGGTTCAAATCCCCGTAATTTGATATACGCGTCAATCAGAGATTAAACGAACTGCAGCCTAACGTGATGTTATAAGCCCAGCTCACTGTAAAGTAGGATTGTCAGTACAGTTAGAGTTACAGTAGCTGAACTGCAAGGATACTTTTGACATTGTAATAATACCTAGTTATGGGGCAAACTTATAGCAGTACGAAAGAGCTCACGGGTTATGGCAATAACTAATAGCTAGATAGTAAATGTGCGTGGTTACACTGCAAATTAATACTAGCAAAGTGAATTAGGCTTTGTACCGGATTCGGATTAAGACGGTATTTCTGCAGTTTATTCCATACTTGTTACCGAGTGTCGAATATGAAAATATTCAGTAAAATAATTTTGATTGCAATAAAGATTAAAGGTTCGAGTGGAGTGTGTAATAAGTCTGATTCTACCCTACTTAATCGCTAACCTAATTAAACTAGACGGCACGACCCTAATTTTCACACGGATTTACTTTACGAAAACACAAAATACAAAGTTCCAACACCTTCAAACGTAAAATAACATTTTGATAATTTCAAATAAACATTCGCGAAACGGTACAAACTAGAAAACGGGCGAGCACAGCTAGACTTTAACAAAATCTCAAAATAAAGAAACAAACCATATGAAGACACCCAGTATCAGTGTGGGTGTGACCCCAAACGATCCCCCCGACTAACCACAATCCACGCCAGAGAATGATGATCACAAGATGGCGCCCCAAAAACCGCCGCACACTAGAAAGTTTGAAAACCAGAATGAAAGAAAGTGTAAACAAAATGGCGGCGAAGATGTATTAGCTATGTACGGCCTTGGACCGTACACAGCAGTCAAATTTAGATTAATTTTAATGAAGTTAGCACTCCCTTTTGAATAATTTAGGGTGAAATCAAGGAAATATTCTACACGAGGGTGATGATGATTTCTTATTTCTTTTTGTAAGTAATAGTAAGAATGGTTTCTGTACTGTTCTTTAGCGGACCAAGTTCTCATCTAGTGATTGCTGATACTGAAACAACGAATGCCGAAATACTTATACAGGTTCCATAGGCTGTGCAGAACACACTCCAAATAAGTATCACCACTGCAAAGTAACTCTAAATTTTGACACTCCAAAATTTTGATTCTCTTGAATAATCCTCGAGTTAGCTACCATGCCTTGACTTTGCAGTGGACTTACCCTGCTATAATCTTATGGTTAATAACATGCTGGGGCCTTTTTCTTATACAACATGAATGTAATGTAACAATGTAATTGAATTTCAGTTTCATATACATTCTTACAATGTAATCTAGTTACATGTATACTTTATAGCACGGCTCTGCGTGCATTCTGAGATTTATACGCACGCCGTGCGGGAAGCTCCGAGTGTGTGGCACGAGTGCCATGCACGAGAGCTTCCCGTGCGACGCTGCATTAATCTCCGAATGCAAGCAATGTTGTGTACTTATACTTGAAACTTATACTATACACATACTTATACTATACACGTATACTATACACGTACTTATACTTATACACAAGTACTTATACAATGAAACAAAAACAATGTTAGGTACATAACAAGGTAGTAGTTCTCATAATGTTTTGAATAGATTGGAAATTAACTACATTGTAATTACTTATTTCAGTTTCATTAATCCCGGTTCACACTAGGGCACAAGCACAAGCACAAGCACAGCCGGTTCACACTATTGAAAACTGGCACAAGCACAAGCACAAACACAAGCACAAGCACAACGCAGAGTTGAATTCAGTTTAACTTTTTGCACAAGCACAAATTGTTTTGCACTATGCACAGAAGGCGTGGCAAGGCTGAAATTTAAATTCTATTGGCTATGCTTGTGCCCTAGTGCGAACGTCTTCATCTTGTGCCTGTGCTTGTGCTTGTGCTTGTTCTTGTGCTTGTACCTGTGCCTGTGCTTGTGCTTGTGCTTGTTCTTGTGCTTGTACCTGTGCTTGTGCTTGTGCGCTAGTGTGAATCGTCCTTAAAGGTATCTTAGGTATTTTACATTAAGTTTTATTACCGAAACGTTTTTTACTGTGGTCAAGATCACGATATTATGTTGGTATTTTCAAATAAAAATCGTCCATAAACGGACCCTTTACTCTAGCATAGAACTTTATAGTTTTCAGAAGTCACAAAACAGCATTGAATCATGATCTAATGTGAAAACCACAATTTCTTTACAAAATAGGTACAAAGTATTCAGATTCTCTAAAATGAGTAAACTTTTGAAAAATCAATAAAAGGAATATGAACAAATTTTTGTACTTGATATATTGTATATTGTACTTGCTATATCATTTTTAACTCGAGCATTAAGCGTATATACATTAAGTCGACGTTTGAACTGAGAATATTCCGATGTATACTTCCAATGAAATAACTTAGGGGACGCCAACTGAACTCTTGTTAGGAAACTTGGTCAGGTTAACGAACTACCTACAAAATTATCCCGGGCTACCTAGCCGCTTAATGTGGTGGTGTCCTTTTGTGTAGTGTTTTTGTGTTGATTTATTGAAACGCTAAACTTTTCAATTTTGGAAGCTCGAAAGAGCTGAAGGTTTTAATCGGTACATTCAGATGAGATTACGAAACTAGCAAAATGAACAAAACATGTTAGCAAAAACTTTATGACATAAAGGCGGAATATAGCCCAAAGATTTTTGAACAGTGATTTCTCAAAACTGTGCAAGTTCTTTTTCTGAGCCGTGATATGAAGGACATGTAGCCTGTCGGCAACCCCACCAGTTAACTTGGATGAGCTACCGTCACCCCCCAAAACCCCTCCGTTTTCCCCGTCACTGTTTGATAGTGATAACCCACACCAGAGCCATCTGACGATCTGTGTGCTGCATTCGAGGACCAGGCTCAATCAGAATAGGTAAATTAGATAAGTCTCAAAAAGAGATGACCCAACAAAAAGAATCATTGATTTATGATTCAAATTACTTTTACTTAATTGGGTGTTGCGCCAAGAAGTCGAGTATTGTGCAATATCTTTACTATCTTGTAACTCTGCATTTCTAGAAATTATTGGAAATTATGTATGATTAAATGATAAATTATATGTATTTATAAGAGTTTCAGGTTTAGATTATTAAAATCAGACCGAGAGCTAAAATTAAACAAAGCACACATGTATTTGTAAGCATGACTGCATTCTACTTTTTTTATAAAAGTTTAAATTGTTTAGTGGACATTAGTTTCTTAGATAAAGCTCCTTTGCGTTCAATTTGATTACGCTTTCGTTAGTTTGCTCAAATTTCATTCAAAGCTTAATCAGTTTAGATTTTGCGAACATTTGCTTTCGACAATTTGAACATAGTCATGTTGAATCATTTTGTATTTCATTCGGAAGGTAGTCTCGACACATTTCACATGTTTCCCTTGTCTAACAATTTCCTTGACACAAGATGAAACCTAGTAACTTTGAGGACGAACAAGTTGAGAGCACTCATCAATTTAAGGAGGAGTTTTGTTAAAAGACGGAAATCTAAATATGTTGCTTTCTTAATTCTAGAATTTTAAGGTTTGAAAATTAGCTTTAGTAGACACTGTGTTAATAGTAACTATAATTGTTGTTGTTTTCTGCTTCTAGGGCAGACCAAACGAATATATTCCGCTCTCACCTACACCAGTGCAGGAGCACAATTATCTCTTGTTCCCACCGTCCCCAGAGTCGGAGAGCGGTGGTGACGAAAGTGATGGGGTGGATGAAGATGATGAAGCCTATCATTCGGCGGATACTGACGACAGTCTCGACCCAGACTGGCAACCTGGGATGAACTGAAGGAGCAATTATTTTTGTCCCACAAAGACGGTTGACTCATAGGTACTATTAATTGCATGACTGTATTGTACATATGATTTGCTTTGACAATTCAGCATGTTTTTTGTTTCGTAAACTGATGGTACGAAAAAAATCGAATTTCGCTAAATTGAATAATTTTGCTATATTTGAACTCAGAGTGGTCGAAACCATAGGAATACCGAATTTCAACTCATTTGGTCAAGTTTTGCGGAATCTGGGTCTGGGGAGGTATCCTGAAAAGATCCGGAGGGAGGATGCATGCACATGCGGGAGGGACTGGACCTCTCCTTCCTATGCTACTTCTGTTTGTTTCGTTCATATAAGAACATATATATTTTGTACTACAACAGCTAAAAAATTTTACCAGTTAACGCAGCGCAACCAGCTAAACCCATATTATGCACACCTGCGTGCTACTAGCCTACGTAAGCAACTATATATACTACTAGCCCCCACCGCAATTGCGTACCTAGTGGACCCCCCGCAAATGAGTACCTAGTACGCAATTGCGTATGCTCACTTTTTCCAATACGAAGGAGACCCCCCGCAAATGTGACCTATCATTCGTCAATTGAAAAATGAGAGGTCTGTTTTGCGGGGGGGTCGAATGATAGGTCACATTTGCGGGGGGATTCCTTCCTATTCGAAAAAGTGAGCATACGCAATTGCGTACTAAGTACTCATTTGCGGGGCGTCCACTATGTACGCAATTGCGGGGGGGGGTCAGCGCGCACGTTTCTTGGATCCACTTGATTTTTTTCCGATATCCAATTTATAGTGGTGTGCGGGAGAGCAGCGCTGCACACCAATTTTTCAGTCATGGAACGATATTTTGCACCAAGTTTGCAAAATTTATTTGTCCTCTTAATCCCTTTATCCAAAACAATCTATTATAAGAAATTTTAAAAATAAAAATGAATAAATTCGCCTGAATTTACTCAACCTGTAGAGACATTTAATGCCTAGTCTGCCTACTGACCGCTCACCCAAACTAAGCAGATTACCAATAAACAATAGTACAAATAAAACATTTTCTAGCGTAAACTACATTATAATTTCTACCAACAATTAGACGTGTTATAGAAGACTCTTACAAAAAATTATCAAAAATTCGACCTAATTTTTGAATTTTTACACATATAAGATTCCAAGTACAGTGCGTCACGTCCGCCCACCCAGATGTGTAAGGGAAGCAGGCATAGGAAAGATTGATAAGCCTGCAACGGGAGCTCAGCTGATGGCCCTGTGGTGTAGCGGTAGCATGTCTGTTTCCGGATCAGAAGGGCCGTGGTTCGATCCCCGGATGGGCCAATTCTTTACTTTCAATGGTGAGTGAAAAGCTGAACCTCCCACTTCCCTTCTCTCTTCTAGGTCCTGGTTTCGTGGGTACGAGGTGCCTAACGCCTCCCGTTCGGGCTTGTCCTTGATTTCTTCCTGATCCGCCAGCCCTGGTAGAAACGCTGCATGTGGTGAGGCTGCCTCAGGACCCGGATTGGACTCCTATCTCCGGTCCCACTGTAGTTGCTTCTGGTTGGTTGGATCTAAAGGGGTCTGGAACGTGTGTCGGGGGAGCATGGATCCCTTGGGCTCAGAATGCCCTGCGCTGGATGCGCTCTCTGTTTGATTCAGAGTTGAGTAAGCCGCGGGACGCGTCTTGATTGAAACCCGGGGAGATGTAAGGGAAGCAGGCATAGGAAAGATTGATAAGCCTGTAACGAGAGTTCAGCTGATGGCCCTGTGGTGTAGCGGTCGCATGTCTGTTTCCTGATCAGGAGGGCCGTGGTTCGATCCCCGGCTGGGCCAATTCTTTACTTTCAATGGTGAGTGAAAGCTGAACCTCCCACTTCCCTTCCCTCTTCTAAGTCCTGGTTTCGTGGGTACGAGGTGCCTGACGCCTCCCTTTCGGGCTTGCCCTTGGTTTCTTCCTGATCCGCCAGCCCTGGTAGAAGCGCTACAAATGGTCAGGTGTTAGCGTATTAAAACACTCAAAGTCGTTAAAATTTTTTCGAATGCAATATTTAATCTAGGAAACAGTGTCATTCTAAAAACCAGAAAATTCAAAAACTGAAGCCAAATTTTTTCTCGACATTTTATTCTAACACCTGCCGCTCTGACTGAGCAGACGGGACGCAGCGTCCTTGGTATCATATATTTGTAAAAATTCAAAAATTAAGTCAAAGTTTTGATAGTTTTTTGTAAGAATTTTCTAAGACGGTAGGTTTTGTTCTGCCTGGAGGCATAACTATTTACACGGAAAATATAATTAGTTTGTAGTTTATGGTTTAAGATATAGTTTAGCACTACGGGAGGGCTTCTCTGCTCAAACTTAGCCTATCTTCAACATTGGCCTCGTATGCTATTCTTAGGATGGCCTGCTTGTGCGTTTCGGATAGGCAAGTTTTTCCACCCAAGGGGGATTTTGTTTGCTATAGTTTTGGTTTTAAAATTTGCCGCTTTTGAGATTTACACGGGTGTTCGAGCTTGCTTTAATTTTCTTTTGTCCCGCCAAGGCGGATTTCCAGTATTGCTGATGTTTTCATTGCCCCCCTGAAGTATTAATCCAAAAATGCAGTTTCCAAGATTGTCCGTATTTATGCAAATTAGTTCAGCAACATCTGAGAACAGTTCCTTATTAGCAGCCTGGCCGATTAGTGGCAGCTATTTTAAAGTCTGTCACTGTTTTCTGTATTTAGGCACATTTTTTGAAGAGGTATATAGTTCATACCGAGGATCAGAAATGCTCCTGCGTTGCATAATTCAAATTCTAATATGTATTTTTAAGTAAAATTCTAAGCTAAAATTTGCCAACGGCTATGAATTCCACAGACCCGCTAAGATAACTGAATCAGAAACCAAACTTAATTTTTGGGGAAGAAAATAAAAGACTACTTTCAAAAAAGACTACAACAGAAGAGCACCCACAAATTTGGAAGTTTCATTAGGCTTAATTAAAACAATGGAGCTTATAGTATCAGACTTACTCGAAAGAATACCATTCTAAAACGCCTGCAGAACATTGAAAATTTGCTGACCTTTCAGGCCGGCAGACCGATCTCACAATCCTGGTTAGTCTAACCGGTTGACCCGGGCTGGCCGGCCTGACCTGTGCAGATATGTCTTCACTGACCTATGCCACCGGCTTACTCATTTAAAAGTATCCAACATGTTTTCTAGCGTTGAATGAAATTGAAATTGAACTTAGTCTGTGTGGCAGTAAATGTGGCTGAATCGGCCGGTGCAGTCTGAAGGCCTCATCGACTATCCAGGATGGCAGGAAGCAAGCTCTACCAGCGACTGCAGTGAGGATCCATAAACACTTAATATTTCAGCTAAGATCACAGGTGGACAAGGGGGGGAAAGGGGGGGGGAATTTCCCCCCCCCTCGGCGAAGTCGTCCACAAGGGGTCGCGAAATTGCTCCCACAAGGGGTAAGAAAATTGGCCACAAGGGGTAAGAAAATTGCCCAAAAAATAGGTTTTACTGCTAAAATTTCCAAAACTTTGCCGGCTTCGCCGGAATTTTTCCCTTAAAACAACTTTTTTGCTAAAAAAACGTCCGAAAAATGTGTTTTGGCTAAATAATCGCTGTTTTTCGTTAAAAAATTGCAAATATCGCTTAAAAATCGCTTTAAAAGGTACCCCCAGGAAAACTCGCTCTCACAAGGGGTACCCAAATTTGCTTCCAAGGGGCAGTGAAATTTGACCTCCCGTTCAGGTATGGCTAAGATCAGCTAAAAGTCTGTTTTGAATCAGAAAAAGACAAGTTCTGGTCACTAATGGCAACCACAGGAAGCAGCCCTGCCAAACCGGTAGTCTTTCAAAATATCAATTCTGCATAGCATCTGGTCCGTCAAAATAGCGAATTAAGGAATCTGTCAATTTATGCTCAGTTGCAGAACGATACCCTTTTAGGGGTCCTCTTGTTTAATTAACGTTTTTAACAGAGAATTCGTTTTTTAATTGTACTAGAATCTGCTTAGGTTTGGTGAGCGGACGGGAAGCAGATTAGCAATTCCAAATCGTCTATATAGTAAGTTAAATTCAGGTCAATAGGCGATATATTTGTAATGGGTTGACCCATCTGAGCTCCTATGTTTTGCATGTAAATTGTTTCCATCCTATCTTTAACACATGTCCCTCGTTCGCAGGTTTTTTCTAACCATTTCTTCAGGATTTATAATTATAGCACTGTTACAGTCGATTAACTTCAATGTCTTCGCTCAGTAAATTGTTTTGAAACGACCAGTGTCTGCCCTTTCTGATAATAGTAAAAATCGGGCGTTATTTTTAAGCGGGTTAATTGATAATACCAAAACTTTCATTATAAGTTGAAATGAAATGACAATTTTCTTAGCGTTTATTTTTTAGAATTTAGATTTAGAATTTAGAATAAATCGCTAAAATTTGCTAAATAGAAAAGCAATTCTCCTTTTAGTCGATAAAATCGCTGAAGTCAGAGGGTCTAGAATTTGATGTCCTTTGCGCTGGTCCGGACCAGATCGGGTCTTCCGATTTTTCCTTTTCACTTGGAAAGGAATTAACTTATTTTGTCTCAGAAATCACAATTGTTGGGGAATTGAAACTAGTGACATGCTAACGTCACAGTAGAACACAATATGAGAAAAAAAAAAAAAAAAAAAAAAAGGCAGGGGTCTGCTTTCCCCCCGATTCCCCCGACTTTGTTCGATTGGGCTACTTTTTGGAGAAGATATAGAGCATGGATGTGGAAGAAAATATCGGGTACTGAGATCTAAGCTGCCTTCCAGCCATGTGCAGCCGTCGCCTTTATGTGTCTGACCCGCTTTTTTTCACAACTACCAATATAATTAATTAAAAATTTCTACTGACTGCTAGGCCCAAGCTTCAAAGCTGCCATTCGCCAGTATGATTAGGCTTAAATGTCCCTACCCGCTGAAAAATACTAGATGTCTGTAACTTATCTGCATCTAAGGGAATTACTCTTCAAATTTGAAGTTTCGGCAAAAATTTTAAAAATTTTGGCTGACGAAAGGAAAATTTTATTACTGGTGCGAGCTGTAAGGCTGTAATTTGGCATAAAAGGAGGCCCTATGGGAGTACTCATTTGTGCCAAATGGCAAGAATTTCTGCCGTGTGAAAAATTTTTTATGTCAACTTTAATCTTCAAAACTTGCCGAAAAAGGAATTTTCAGTCTGTCGGATCCTGTGTAGAGGCTTTCTGCAGCCATATATGTCTCAAACCTTCGCAAATCGAGCTGAAATCTTTTGTTTGGGTGTTTTCGAGCTCGCTGAGTTCAAATACCTCAAAAATTTGTAATTTCAAAAAATTTGATTTTTTCGATTTCTGGGGTACCATTTCCCAAAAAGGGTTTTTTGGAAATTTTTGAAGATTAAAGTTGACATAAAAATTTTTTCAAGCGCCAGAATTTCTTGCCATTTGGCACAACTAAGCACTCCTATAGGGCCTCCTTTTATGCCAAATTACAGCCTTATAGCTTGCACCAGTAATAAAATTTTTATTTCGTTAGCCAAAAATTTTTAAATTTTTGCCGAATCTTCAACTTTGAAGAATAATTCCCTTAGACACAGATAAGATACAGACATCTAGTATTTTTCAGCAGGTAGGGACATATGTGCCAAACCATATTGGCGAATGACAGCTTTGAAGCTTGGGCCTAGCAGTTAGTAGAAATTTTTAATTAATTATGTTGGTAGTTGCGAAAAATGGGGGCACATAAACGCGACGGCTGCACGTGACTGGAAGGCAGCTAAGATCTCAGTACCCGATATTTTGTTGACCACACCCATGCTCTACATCCTCGCCAAAAAGTAGGCCAATCGGACAAAGTCGGGGCAAACCTTTAGTAGCCCCCCCTTAAGGGGTAACTTGTTTAATTTTTCTTTTTAAAATTTCTTGCAATTAAAGAAATTTGCATTATTTTGAAAAACTTTCTGCAGAATATCGTTCCATGACTCAAAAATTGATGTGCAACATTACCCTCCCGCACACCACTTTAAAATTGGATTTCGGAAAAAAATCGAGAGCAAATCAACGAAAAGTAAGGGATGGATCAAACAGTACTCAAGCCAAGGATTATGACTCATAAGAAATTGGGCCTGTCTCAAGAAATGGGTGTGCAAAGACGAAGGGAAGATGAAACTTTTCGTTGGACGGATTAAACTGTTTGACGAGCAACAATAAGTTTACATGAGCAGAAATTGACAACATACGCCAATGACACTAACCAGTTTTTTGCAACAACATAGTTTTTGATCGCTGCAGTTTTAAACTTTTTCTACCAAACTATGCACGCAAACAGTTCGGACCAACTAACTACGCAGTTTTTAGAAATTTTATTACTCTTTTTCAGTTGCTGCTTTTATTATATTAAATATTAAAGTTTTCTTCCATAATATTTTTGCTTCAGTTTTTGACTATCGCTCGCTGCACTCTTGCACTCTTCAGTAAATTGAGTATATCAAAAACATAACGAAAATGGATTTCTTTCTCACGTTTTAGAATGAATCCATCAATAAATCAGATACCAGATCATATTCTGATTCAAATTTTGTCCAACTTACCAGCTCAAGACCGCATAAAATTGGAAGTGGTGTGCAAACGATGGCTCAATGCTATCCATATGAGCTACTTAAATGTGGAAAGTCTAAAACTTAACTTTATCAAAAACCCTTTCAATGCCTATCTATGCTACAACCTTCTAACCACCTCGATTTATGCTAAATTTCGTTCCGTGACACGACTACTACTATTTAAGACCAACATTACTGCGGAATTAATGCGCAGTTTGCGCCATTCGTTGCGCAATTTGCATGATTTGCGTATGAGCCGATGTAGAATCACTGAAGCGAACGCGATCACCCATTTACCTGAAGTCCGACACTTGACTCTGCCGGGATCGCAAGCAGCTGAATGGATAGAGAGATCGAAACGAGACCTCAACTCTATTCGAGCCTTCAATGAAAGCTACAGTCAGAAATTGTTCGAAATTTTACCCAAACTATCTCTACAGACTCTGGAACTGACGGACTATGGAAAGTCGACGTCAGAGCATGTCAAAAGATTGACGCAAATTATTCAAAAATCGACAATTCTTGAACGATTTGCATTACGTAATCTAGAGGGCCCAGATACGGTTACTATATTGCTGCTGCTACTAGAAGGAGCAAACCTGAAATCGCTTACATTGGCTGTTAACAGACCTAAGCTTACTGTTAACGAAGTTTTACCTTACGTAACGGAAAATCAGAAACTCCCCGGCAGTCTGAAAAAACTGGATTTCAGATTTCCGGAAATGGAAGTAAATCCTGCCGCCTGCATGCTATTGTCCAATCGGTTTGCTGCCCTAAAAATCCTTAATCTTAATTATGGATTATTGCTCAACGGAATGTTGCGATTTCCGTGTTTGGTGGAACTCAGTCTGGGATCGGTTCAGCTCCAACCCGAGACGGAATCCGGTATTTCGGTTGGACCCGGGTTTAGAAGTTTGTCCGTTTGTAAATTTACGGGTACCAGCGGCTTGGAGCAACTTTGTATCAATGGTTACAAAAGCTTAACCAGTTTAAGTTTGTCCTTGTCCGACAATTCTTCGCTTATCGATGATCTTTCTTCGCTGCTTTCGCGAAGTTCGAACATCTCAACAGTAGCCATAAAAGTCCATGGAATTGGCAAAGACCTAGTGTCAGAAATGTTGAGATTAATTGGAAAGTGTATTCTAAATTTGCAGAATCTAGCAATAGTGGTTTGGGGTATTGAACCTGCGAGTATGGAGAACCTGTTAATGCCTTTCTTACTAGATCGGCAAGCGATGATTAATTCTGGCGTTGCTTTACCAGTTTTGATGTTGGACTGCGCGTTGGAGGATTTCAGAAATGGAGTGTTGATGGAAGAACTTGCCGGAGCTAATATTGTGCTTAAACCTTCAGAAGTCGAAAAACCAGGAGGACACCCTAAATTCGATGCAAAATTCGTTGTGTCATGAACTGTGGTGAATGCAAGTACAGAAAAATATCTTCGATGAATATTTTCAGAATGGACAGCATTTGTAGTGGACTCTGTCAGATCTGGACTGGATTTCTCTGTATTGGAGGGGGTCGTGTCTCCAATAAACTTTTGCTTGATTCGGGGTCGTTCGTAGTTGGTTAGGGCTTCTAGAATAGACTAGGCTAGACTAGACGAGATCTGATCAGGATCCAAGACACGAGTCAAGGTCGGCACGCAAAGATGGATCTTTGCTTAGATTGAAGCACCGGCTGTAGTGGTATGCTGACAACCAGGGCTCAATAGCTGACCTGAAATGGGGTCTAACGGGGTGAGTACGTTTTAGGCAGGGGAAGTGGGATTTATAGTCTCTATGGGCGACTGTCGATTCAACTCTAACCTCAATGCGGATAGAGTTGGGGATCTCTGAAATGTACGCGAAAGCCGAAGCAGCTAAAAAGGATAATTGTTTATTATTACAAAATACACACACAGGATTACTAAACTCCAGCAGACAATGATTCACTGCAGTTATGGTTTTACAATCAACAGCAATACACGAAACTGTCTGCCAGAATTGCCTTTTAGTTTTAGTTTGACTGGTACTTTCGCGATGAGGGCTGGTTATCCGGTTTCGGGGTCGTTACAGTACACTGCTTCAGGTATGACACACTCTAGTGCTGCTATGGACTAACGATTAACCGGTATCCTATATGCTTTCTCTCAACTCAACTCTTAGGCTCTGTGCTAGCCTCTACTGTGACTCTGTCCCTTACAATAACTCTTGGGACCACACACACACACACAAGATACACTAATTAACAACTGTTTATGATCCGAATCGGGCGGGAGCGAGGTTGGCTTTGCTCTGGCGTCTCCGTGTAATTGACTGCCCAGAATAACTGAATTTTGAGAAGAGTTCCGGTCGCTGAAATGGATAATGACAGTTACAGGTGGGAAGAGTGTCGGTTATCTTCGGAAAGGTCGGATCGGCTTCCTCAGATGATTATCTCAAAGTTAATACAAAATACGGAACAAGATTGTCTATTGGTTTCAGATGGCAATTCCGGTGGTAAGGATCAAAACGTAGGCTGTGCCACTTTCACTGAACATGTTGTCTTTAGACAGAGGGTTACAAACGAGAGTAGTAAGGGATGGGCAAACCATGTATAATTAGGGGGGGAGGAGGGGGA
>JASAND010016026.1:0-16522 GCA_030248195.1 Trissonchulus latispiculum
GTCTGGCGAGGCTGTCCCGACCGTCTCCTGTAGTCGGTCTGTTATCCATCTGTGCCACGGTCTCCGCGTCCGCTACGTCAGGGCGTGGTAACGGTGTTAGTACGTAGGTTAAACTACTAGCCCCGCTACATTTTCATACTTGATTAGTCTTTAAGTGGCACCCTACTAGGCAATCTGAGAACTTTTACCGAAGGAAAATGTAAGGGGTCATGCCTTAATGACACTTGGATTTCTCTCCCCTTAAATTTTAGTTTTAATATTAAAAGTTACGAAAACCGACCAGCTTCAGAAAAATGTATTCGAATTTTCACTTTTCGGATAGAAAGTCATTTTCAGTTGAAATGAAATTAAATTTTTATGAAGGTTAAAGTATTTTTAAAATCCCGTAAATTTAAAAAGGTTGTTTTGAAAGAATTTAAGGACCAATTTAACTTTATCCCCCCCAAATATCCCAATTTAACTTTATCCCCCCCAGAATTAAAACCTGCCTAAAAGGACTAATTCAGTGACAGATTGTGTTTTACTGGTATTATTATCAGAGACAGTTACAGTAAAACATTGGCAACATTATAAACATGTATTATTATTATTATTATTTTGACATTATAGCTTGAGTAGTAATGCATCATTTATAATTTCTGCAAAAATGACAGGGACAACTTTTGGACGCCAAAATAAGAAAGTTGATTATATCTCACGATAGAGATATGTAATGAAGTTAGTGAGATCTGAATCTCGATCCACGTCAGACTTGATCACACGGAAGGTCAGCGCGTACACTTATCGAAGCAGACTTAGACACTGGATTCCTGAAAGGTGGTTTGTCCAAAATCAGGAATTCCCTGTTGCCAACCTTTGTAGGGGTCTTCTGCGTGAGTTCGTTTGATGCACTGGATTCCAGCTGATCAGCAATAGGGGTCAGCACTTACTTTGACTTGATCGCCGGATTGATGATGAATCTTCCCAAATCCTGGTCAGAACTTACCTTAATCAGTCCTGATCCAATTCTTGTGATGAATTCCTTGTGTGGCAATCGCGCCTGGTTTCAGAAGACAATCGCGTTGTAATGTGTGAGTTGTGTGTGTAATTTTAGTGAGTGTGGTTTTAATGTGAAATTTTAGTAAGAGTGGTATTTTTGGTGAGAAATATGTGTTGTGTAAATTTGTACTGAAATTAGTTTGAAATTAGATATTTTCTATGTTAAAATGCGTGGTGTTTTATTCAGCCCACTTAGCTGCTAGGTGGCGCTGCTTGTCTTTTGAAGTTTCTCTGGATGCGCGCTGAGCATCCCGTTTGCAAAGGGGGTCTCAAATCCAGCCAATCAAAATTCACTAGGCATCTCTCTCAGCCTTCACTTTAAAAACTAGTCAGTCTGGCCTAAAATTTCTTAGCGTGCAGTCGGTTTTATGTTTTGCTCTGCTTAGCCTTTCTCACGTGCTCGCCCCTTTCCTATTGGGACCTTCCGTAAGTTATTGATTATTTCTTGTCTACTACTTTTAGACTCCGAGGCGACCTCGTGGGTCGACCTAAATTTATTAGTGGCACTTTATTGTGTTTTATTTCTTTTTAGTTAGCAACTAATATATCTGTTTATTTTAGAAAAAGGTTTTATAATGTCATGTCATGAATTACGTTCTGCCGCGACGGCTTAGGGAAATATTTTAGAGACTTTATTTTAAGAAGGGTTCTTGTATTTGAGGGTTAAATCTGAGTGTATAAAGTGTCCTGTATTTGTGTCTAAATTTTGTTGGTGTTCTGCTTGAATTTAATTACCTCTTACGGTTCATGTTAGCCTAAATTTATTCGTTCTTCAATTTTTATGATGAATGTACTTCTGTTAAAATTTCCTGTATTGACCTGTGCTTATTTTCGGGAGTCGCTCCCTTTGCATATACTCTATTAAATGCGGTCTCAGTAGCTGAACCGTTAGGGTGTATTTATTTAGGAATTTTATTAGAACTGTATAATCGGCAGGTAGTCTCTGAGCTAGTTCCAAGGCTAGGTAGGTTAATTATTTACTGAGCGTGTATTTAATTTATTCAAAGTTCTCCCCATAGTTGATAGTTAGGCATTTATTAGTCCTTTAGTCAGCCTATTTAGTCTTCAGTTAGTCGTAGTTTATTCTTGGCGAGATCCTACCCAGGTCGACTGGAACATAAGTCTCCTCCAGGTTCGTCGTTTCCATACGCGCACAGTTTCCACCCGTAAAGTTTGGCTAGCTATCCACTTCCAACTTTACAGCGTCTCTTTTCGCAACACGAAGACTCTGAGTCTGACACACCAGCTATTTATTAGGATTAATACAATTATGACAGGTACACTTCAGAATAATGACAATTAAAATACAACAAGCGTTAATACCAGGGGTCGTTACAAGTTGTGCAAAACAGATACAAATACAGGTCAGTACTGTGTTCAGTTATTGTACCAGAGTTGCCAGTTACCGTCTTTAGTTGATTATTAATATTATCCTAATTTAGGACAATATTACCCAGTATATATTTTTAGTTTAGGGACAAGGTTTAGTGGTACCTCTTCTTCTTCTCTTTCTCAAACTCGGTCTCTATTACCTACTTATTACACTGTCTCCAACACTCTGTTAATTAATACCTATATGCTTCCCCGTGCGCCTATATGCTTGTGCTGTGCGACTCTTTATCCGTCCTTACAAAACGGATTACAAAACTACAAATCAATAAGAAACTACAAACCAGCAAATTAATTAAATTAAGTTAAACCTGGGGTCGGTCTGTGGGTGAGTCCCCGAATGTTGGACACTGCTTTCCCGAAGGTCCGCTCCAACACCTAGACAGGGTTACTAACTATTACTGACCCGGGAAGGGTACCGATGTCACGGTGAAATTTTTCCCCCTAGAAATTTTTCCCCCCGGAAATATTTCACCGGTGAAATTTTTCCCCCCCGGAAAAATATCACCGGGGAAATTTTTCCGGGGGGAAAGATTTCACCGTTCAGTTGTAAATAATTTTTAACATCAATTTTCAACTTTCCAATTAATTTCTTTTTTCCGAATCGAATTTTTAATTGTTTCCTAACGGGATTAACAATATTTTTTATGAAGTTATTTCATAAGGAGAAGGACCCAACCCCTAAAAAATAATAAAATTCTCAAAACTGAGATTAATATAGATTTGCCTTGAATTCTTCCGTTTTAGAGATGCAACATAATTTTTTAAAAAGGTCACAGATGTAGAAATGTTCAATGTGAGAGATTTAGTGGCTGCACTTGATCATTACTGTACCTATGTGTTTTTGTAATGCTCCCTTATTTGCGGATTCAATTCCAAAAATACAAACGGATTAACAAACCGGAGATATAGAGTAAAATTTAAGTTGAATTAATGGAAGTTAAGCTAATTCTTTTGTCCCCAAATTTTCAAGGATTTATTCACAGATCCTATATCCTTTGGAAAATTCCCAGGAAGCAGTGAATGCATAGAGTATAGTATAGCCGAGTTAAGATTAATCCTTTTAGCTTGTTTAACTCAATTTCAAAGTTCTGGTATCTTTTCGAGGAGGGCTTTTACGGAGACTTTTTGGAACGCTATAACTTTCGCAATTTTGGGAGTTGGAACGAGCTTTATAACATCGTTTTAAAACTTATAATTAGAACATTCAAATGAGTTCACGAAACTAGCTAAATTAGCAAAAGTTTTCTGACATAAAGGCTAAATATAGGCTAAAAATTTTTGAATATTGATTTCTTAAAACTGTAAAATCGACCCAAATGTGTTTATGTGGCCATCATTTTTTAGGAAATCAGTTTTGTCAAAATTACTGCCAAATCTTATGGAGAATTTTGATACTCAATCGATTTAGTCATAATGATTTACTTTCTACTCAATTTATACAATCTAATTGCACATTTGATTAATGCCTACTAGCTGGAGTTCTTTGCTTTAAGTAGAGATTTGGCCGAAACACCCAGTTGGCAAGACTGCGATTACTTTGTTTTAAACATCAATTTCTCAAAAATAACCTCATGGATTCGCGTAAGCTTTCGCAGGATAAAAATTCGCAGTATTACGGAAGGACTTTTTGACTTTAACTTCACCAGCTCCGAGAATACTCAATGCGTAATTGCAGAATTTCGTGTCATCGCACATTTGGTGGATTTTCTGGAGTATTAAGACCTGTTGAGCCAAATCCATAAAATGTCCCTCGATCGACATGTCCTTCATATCATGATGGCACAAAATGAAATTTTGCCCGATTCTATAGCTTTGAGAAATCGATACTCAATGTCTGATGGTCTGTTTTTAGTTAGTATGTCAAAAAATTTTGCAGGTTTTTTGCTTAACTGATTAACTGATTATAAGCTGTAAAACGATATGTCAAATTCTTCCAACTCCCAAAATTGGGATGTTTATTGCGTTTCAAAATTCCCCTCACGAAAGGATGCCACCACCTTTAGACCTTATATATGCCAATATTGAAATTTCAATGCTACAGCGATTGTAAGGTGCTGCAAGTGGGATTATATGGGATGGGAAAAAGCAAGTACCGACAAATGGGATGGGATGGGACGGTGAATTTGAAAATCTGGTGGGATGGGTGGGATGGGATCGGAGAATTCGTCCCATTTGCCAACTCTGGTTGTTTTTGAGAAATCGATGCTCAAAACAAAATAATCGCAGTTTTATCAAAATCGTTTTTCGACCAATTCTCTAGCTTTAGAGCAACGAACTCCTCCAGCCAATAGGATTTGATAAAATGTGCAATGAGACTGTGTAGATCGACTATAAATATATGTATTTATAAATATAGTATATGTATTTTCCAAAGGATATAGGATCTTTAAAGAAATAGGCCTAAAGAACCAATAAATCCTTGAAAATTTGGGGACAAAAGAATTAGCTTAACTTCCATTAGTTCAACTTAAATTTTACTCTATGTTTCCGTTTTTTAATCCGTTTGTATTTTTGGAATCGAATCCGCAAATAAGGGAGCATTACAAAAACACATAGGTACAGTAATGATCAAGTGCAGCCATTAAATCTCTCACATTGAACATTTCTACATCTGTGACCTTTTTAAAAAATAATGTTGCATCTCTAAAACGGAAGAATTCAAGGCAAATCTATATTAATCTCAGTTTTGAGAATTTTATTATTTGTTAGGAGCTGGGGCCTTCTCCTTATGAAATAACTTCATAAAAAATATTGTTAATCACGTTAGGAAACAATTAAAAATTTGATTCGGAAAAAAGAAATTAATTGGAAATTTGAAAATTTACAACTGAACGGTGAAATCTTTCCCCCCGGAAAAATTTCTCCGGGGTATTTTTCCGGGGGGAAAGATTTCCCCGGTGATATTTTTCCGGGGGGAAAAATTTCACCGGTGAAATTTTTCCGGGGGGAAAAATTTCTAGGGGGAAAAATTTCACCGTGACACCGACCCCTCCATTAGTAATTGGTAACCTACTTAACCCTTATTAAGCTGCATGCTGCTGAAGTTCCACTCCATTTTGCGTCATTCGAGTGGGCTAGAATGCTACTTTTAGCCTTATTTTCCTATCTACACTAGAACCTATGTCCCTAATTGTGAATTTCTGGGCGTTTCACACTGACTGGCAACTCTGGTAGTTAAATGACAAATATTTTCATACATTTGCTTGGACGTTTCATTGGTTACGTTAGGATTTTACAGGCACATCACTCATAATTAAGGCATCAAACAACTCGATCGAGAATCACAATCCATAACAAGCTGAGCTTTTTTGTCATTTTTGAGCTTAATTCAGCTTTTTTCATTACAGATACGCTAAAAATTTGCTTCAAATAGATAAATGTAGAGCACAACGAGATCTTTCGAATGAATATTTAGTTATTATATGGTTAGTTTCATTTGATTTCATTTCTCCAATTTCATCTTGATTTGAGTTAGCCAACATTAAGTGTCCAACAGGTATCACCACCTTAAGAGTGACGGTCCTTTTGTTTTACGCTAATTGTATTCATCTTCTGATAGAACAACTTCGAATGACTACTAAAAGGACGCCAAGTACACCTTGTTTCTCTTTTACACAAATTTTGATTACTGACCCCAATTTAACTTTATAAAGTTAAATTGGTCCGAATTTAAAAGTACTTCTGATTACAAATTACATTTCTTTCCAAAATTAGATCCAGGTCGTGTTTCAGAAATTAAAATCTTCAGAATTTAATTGTTAGTGTAAATTCAGTTCTACATTTAAATCAATTTTAAGCATAAAGATTAATTTTTGATATGATTGCCATGAAATAAGTTGTAGATTAAAATACATTTTTCTTAAGTTTGTTAGTTTTCCAAGGTCTTGTTTAACAAGTTAAAGCTGTGGGGAGGAAATACATAAGTCATTACTAAAATTTCTTCAGCCTGCCCAGTAGGGTACCACTTAAAAGTTAATCAAGCACAAAAAGAGTCATTAAGTCAGTTCCTCCCCACAAAATTTACAAAAGCCGGTTTATCAAATCAGGTTTTGGCTGGTTTAAAGAAGTTCTCACAGATTTAAAAATGAAAAATTGAAATTTTAAAGATATTTTAAATTTAAGCTGGAGGCGAAACGTCAAGAAAAGCTGTTTGGTTATCGATTTTGTTACATTATTTAATTCTATCTAAGTGCTTTCAGGGGTGCTAAGCACGCAAATTCGTTTTAGCTTATTGAAAGCAAAAGTTGTAAACTTAACATATATAACTGAGCTAACAAAAAGCTGTACAAAAATTAATCTCATGTTCGTATTCAAAGTTCCTGACACCCCTCCTGGGAACCACCATTTGAGCGAAATTGGCGACAAAACGTTTGTTGGATCCCGTTTGTCCGCCCCTGACAATCAAATATTTAATTCTTTAAATTTTCGAAGTTTTTGAAAAATTGATAAAAGGTGTGTTATTACCACCAAAAATTTAAGATAATTTACAATGTTAAAATTTTTGAATTTTCAGTTTTTTAGAGCTATGATAATAAAGTGTAGATGTAGCATAGTCCAGGAGAAGTTGTAATACCAGTACTGCATGGAAAACCTTGAATTTAAGTTTAGTCTTCCAATTTTGGGGGATAAAGTTCAATTGGGGCTTTTGGAGGATAAAGTTCTATTCTATTCTTCCAAACATTTTTTCAGCTTTCTTAAACTATTAATATTTTATCTTACTGTAAACTATTAATATTTTATCTTACTGTGTTTGTGTAAGAATCTAGCCTTTGCTTAATTGCGTTTTTGGGTTTTGGTTATTTCCTTGTTTGAGCTAGATTGTTATTAGATTGAGGCTGATCCCAATTTTGGATATCCAAGGGCTTGTTCAACAAAGTATGGAGGAGTTGACAGGTTTAAGTGTACTTGGATTCTGAGGTAAAGAGTAAAAAATAATAAATCCAAGTTAAAATAATTAAAAGTTAATTTTAGTTCATACATTGATTGACATAAATGGATAGCTCAGACACTTAAATAAAAGTAAATTCGCAAATAACTTTAAAATATGAAGCTTTTATTCATAGAGTTACAACAAATTATAAAGCACTGGGAAATTTTAATCAATTAATTTATTTATTGCGAAACCTTTGAATTGCGATTGCTATTCCGGTTTTTGTTGTCCTACCATACCAGTCGAAATGTTGTTGTTGTTGTTGTTGTTGTTGTTTTAACCAACTTATTTTCAATTGAGCAGCATTTTATTATTTCAAAATTATAAGCCAAAGGTCAGCTAAGACCTCGGTTGTAATTATTATTGTTAACAGCAATAAAATTGTGCCGGTGCAAATCTTTCCCCCGGAGGAAGATTTGCAAAACTTCCGGGGGAAGAACTGCACCGGTGCGAATCTTCCTGGGGGAAAATTTGCACGGGGGGAAGTTTTGCACCGTGACAGCGGCTGACCGGTCCCGGATCGACCCGGGGTCCGAGGCCCGCTTCAAGTCCGGCACAACTCTACCGACAGACAAGCTGCTAGAAGCAACAAGCATTCTGTTAGCTGCACTAACAAATCAGAAGCAGCATTTATAGGTACCTACAAAGAACATAATTTATTGTATTTTTATACTGGTCAAGCCGGGGACGTTATAGCTGGCCAGTCTGGAAAACGAAGTCTGACCTGTAAGTAGCCCAGACCAGCTGGACCCGCAGGCCGGCTTGATGTCCTTTCCAGCAAAATTGTCAAAGATTTGAAGTGAAATTACTAAAAAATAAAAAATGATAATTCGTTTGCAGTACACATCAAATCTCGAATTTTATTGGATCAAATTAATCTACACAAAGTTTACTTTCGAATGAGCGGTAAAGCCCAGTTCATGCTTATTTTCTGCTTGCCCTTTGCTTATGTTAGGTTGAGGATTTTGTCTCACGAGCCGAGCCGAGCCGACCCCAACCAAACTGCATAAATAATATATCTTTCACTTATTTTCACTGTTTTTGTTGATAGTTTCTGTCAGTCTGAAAAAACAAAAACCGTCAGGATCGAGGATCTATTTATAAGAGTGGGCACCTGACAGTAATTCTTTAAATTTTATCAGTTAGCATAAATCCTCTGCAAGCGAGATTAGCTTGGTGCCCGGGTTTTCTAAGACACTACGTTCCAGAATTTTGGAAAATGGCACGTATAGGTGTAGCTGTCGATTTCTGACGAACTTCCTGGACAGGCTTTGCTAATTTCTGGTACATAATTTTTAGTTGGCGCCCATTTATCGGTTTCCCCTCCACCTTTCGAAGCCACTCTCCTCCTCCGACCAAATCACTTTTTAGCGGTCGCCTGATTCTAAACAAATTAAAGCTAAATAAAAGCTTTCGATGCCAAATTTTTAAAATGTTTTGAATTTCCTGCTAATTTAATTAGTTAAGCAATTTAAACTTAGAAACAGGGAGATTTGCATTTTTAAAACGCTGTTTTGATAAAAAATTAGGTGTATATATTGTATGTATTATATATATGTATTTGCTGTGTTTTCTTTCTTGGAGGGTGGCGTTGCGAGATTCCCAAATCTTATTACGTTTCCCCAATCGTTTCTGCCCACTTTATAGGCCTAGGGATTCCTGTCTCCGTGGCGTGCCAACAATTGCCAAATTTTAAGTATTTTTAGTCTAAGGTCGTCTTTTTTGGTGCTAAAATTGAATTTTTTATTACATTTTAGTTTAGTTACTAGAGTATGTAGTATGTACATTGTACACTAGTGGTTGGGTGGGTTCCCTCCATTCACTCTCTCCCTCCACTTTCTTCTTGAAAAAACCTAGATTTCCCTTTGTCTTTGTCTTCACTTTGTCTTTCCCTCCTCCCTCCAGCCTCCAATTTCCCCCCGCCTCCCTGGGGACTTGAAAACCACCCTCTCTTGCACACCTCTAAAACCGCCAGAATCCGTTAACGATTTAGAAAAAAGATTATCTTGTAGTTGACTAGACTGTATCCTATTGATCATGATTAGGGATTCATCGGGGCCTGACCTCGGTCCCGATAGTAAAGCCCCGGCTTCGGTGCTCAGACCCTGTTTCTGACCGAGGTAACAATTTTGCAGAATGCTGTAAATTTTTGACATTTTTTTCAAAAGTTTGGACTTTTGAAAGATGGATTTAGTTGGTGGCCCGTTGAATCTCTCATGATCCAGATGTAATTGCTCTTGGGTGTACTTTTTAGTGGGAAATGGGGTGGAGGTGCGTCCCCGGCCAGTTTTCTGGTCTCCCCAGACTTTGTTATACTTTCTGGCTTGTTTCCAGTTACTCTGAGGTGTTCAGGAATCGCCAAATGTTAAGGAGTTTTGGTCAACTTTTCCAAAAATTAGAATCGTCTATTTTGCTACGGAAACTAATGTTTGAGCACGTTTTAGCTTTGTTAGAGCTTAGCTCTCCCATTTCACACCCCCGTTTTTTTGCCGAAAGTAAACGCAGTGCTTTGTCCTCGTCTTCCATCATATTTTCTAAAGTGAACAGCCAATGGCAAGCAATAGTCTGGACGCTTAAATTCAAACATTGCTTTTTCTAGGTTTTTCTCGGTCCTAGTTTTCCTTCATAAAGAATTTCTAAGTGTGCATTTGTTATTGTTACATTTTCATTTTTATTTTAGTTTGTCTCGTCTGATTTAGTGACTTATTACGTCACCATGTCAACTGAAATCTTTCTTTCCGGTTTACCTGATCACGTTTTAGTGAATATTTTCCGTCAACTATCCTGGCGTGAACGTGTTCCTTTTGAGAGAGTTTCCAATCGAGTTCGTCATCTAATTTTTCAGTCCTATCTCGATGTGAAAGGACTAGTCATGGGTGCTACTGAGATTAGCTTGTTTGATATGGTTGAATTTCATTCTGAAAAGCCTGCCAATGAAATCCTAAAGAGTCGACTAGAGTGGGTCATGAATCGCTTTCGCGGTCTTACAGAGCTCCATTTGCTCACTCCAATTGAAGAGTCCGTTCTGGCACGGTTTGGGGAGGCTTTTCCTAATTTGCATATTCTGGGAATACAGTTGGCCAATTATGACTATCACATTCGACCGGAAAGCTTGCCGGCAAATGTCACCCTGACACTGCTGGATTATGACTTCCTTGAGAAACAAGAATTTGAAGCGATCTCAGGCGTCGTGTGTGCCAGAGGTTCACGGATTCAGTCTTATTTTCTCCATGTGTATGCTGGCCATGGGTTTGATGATTTCGAACCCGTGCGCTGCTTTAGCCCACCTTCCTTATCATACCTGGACATCCTGCTGCTACGTAATCGGAACGGTGAACACTTTCTATCAGAAATATTGGATGGGATCTGTCAGCTCAGATCTCTCCTTATTGGCGATTGTTATCTCTCTTATCAGTCCTTGTCTATTCTAAGCCAGCACTGTCCATTCCTGGAAGAACTATCTTTTTGTTCCTGCCTTGAACGCAGCACAAGTCAGCAGGCTTTGTCCGAAATTACATTTCCAAGTCTGCAAAGCTTGTCTGTCTTCCACGATAGTCCTGATGCGTTGTTGTTGGCGTTGACGAAATCTGGGGTTCTTCGCCAGCTGAAACTGAGCTACGCTGTCAGACCGGAGATTTTGAGGAAAGTGGTGACTAAAAATGCAGACTTGACCTGGTTGAGTTGTCAGATTGCGGACGACGATGCCATCTCCGTTCAGGATTTGGCCGAAGACTGTCTTGGACATCTGCCTCATCTGAAAACTGCTGTACTAGCGTTTCAGTCTCTCAAATGGAAGCCTAGTCTATTAGCCCAGACCCAAGGATGCTATCGGTTTCCTAAACTTCAATCGTTCAGTTTAGCCCCTACTCCGGGTTTTGATTCAAAATTACTTATTATCCCAGTTGATTCTGGTTTGTCGTTTTGTCGACTCTTTCATAATATCACTCGACTCTCGCTTAGAGGAGCAAAACTGAACTGTGAACTTGCCTTTCCACTGTTGGAGGAAATAGAGCTGAACTGCATTCAGTTTAGAACGGCTCAGTCTGGAATTCGAGTTGGACCATCACTTCGTTCGCTCGCAATAGCCGAAGATTCAGATATCGATCCAGGAAGAGTAATTCTGGACGACAGTATTGACCATGACAGCTTGATCAGTCTAAGTTTGTGTATCGACATGTTTGATGGACTGCCGCCGTCTATCTATTTGGATTATTTACAGCCCTTGGCGAAACTGAACACTGTGCAGATCACCCTGAAAGAGTCGAAAAGTTGCAGAACGAAGAAAAAGTTTGGCTCGAATGAGGATTTAGTGAATTTTGGCCAGGATTTTGGGAATCTTCTAGGGAATCTCCGCTGTTTGGAGAAGGTGTCGCTTGAGCCAGACAATCGATCCATGGGCAAACGCATTCTTCTGGCATTGTGCCAACAGAGATTTGCGTTGATGGAATCTGGCGAGCATCTGGCCTTCCTGAAGTACACTTTCTGCTGTGGCGAAGACCCTGAAACTTCGTCCAGACTATATCTTAAGTTGGACTCTGATAGGGAGAAGTCGGCAAGAATGAAGGCTGCGTCCACCTGTTTTGATGTGTTGGCTCGTCAATATTTCTTTGAGGAGAAGTTCGTCAGCGATAATCTGCGTCCGACCCCGGAATACTGTATCATTGTTGAAGACTGTTTTGATTCAGTCTCTGAGTCAGATTCAGAGTAATTTTGTTAATTCCATAAGGACTACTGGGCCTAATTCAATCTGTAAATTTTTGAACTGTAGATTTGAGTACCGGGTGCATGGGTCATGGCTGGGGAACGAAATGGGTACTGTGTGGTTGTGATTGTGATTTATTTAAAAGTTAATTTAAATTAATTAAAAACTGGCCTTGGCCAATTTTCAAGCGTACAAATAATGTTTCAATTCTGTGGCTTTAAAATAAATGCTAGCTTTCATCACCCATTAAACCTGAAATCGATGGGACTGGAAACGTAGTTTCTTGATGGTGTAATGTTCGTTGGTTTTTTGCAATGTTTTTGCCAATGGCTTTGATTCGAACAATTCTGATGTCATTCTGAGCTTCGAAGTTTTATATTTTTACGTTATCTGCAGAAAAAATGGTTTACCCCCACCTTCACAACTGAGTTCCTGTATTGTATATACCTAGTGTAGTAGTGTAGTTTCAGAGGGTGTAATGTTCGTTGGTTTTCAGTATTTTCAATGTTTTGATTTGAACAATTTTGATGTCATTCTGAACTTCGAAGTTTTGTATTTGAATGTGAACTATATACAGAAAAATGGTTGACCCCAGTCCAACGTCAGAACTGAGTATCACCAAGAGTACATAATGATAAGAGTATGCCACTAGGCAAGCTCCATGTTATCAGAGCAAAAACGATGCTCTTCACCCTAACGGCCCACCCCCCCCCCGCAAATCAGTACCTAGTCGAAACGGGGGTACGCTCACTCGCTCTATGTTTATGTGCTTAAGCTCTAAAAAAAGCAGTGCGTGCGCGAATTTTGTGCCTGCTTCGAGCTTTGGAACACAAACATAGCTCTCAAATTTCTTTGAAGTGATGGGTCTGATTTGCGGGGGGGGGGCCGTTAGCGAGCAGAGCACAGTTTTTGCTCTGATAACATAGTGTGTGCCTAGTGGTATACTCTTATCATTATGTACTCTTGTTATCACATATATTGTATATACCAGAATAATAAAGAATCAAAACAGACACCAGTCCACGGATCCACGGGGGATGCATAGATATCAATGAGAATAGGAAAATATCCAAACGTGGACACCTAGAAATCAGGTTGGTTAGATTTCTGGATGTCCATGTTTTGATATTTTCCTATTCTCATACCTATATTGTATATACCTGAGACCCGTTGCATAAAAGTGATTAGTTTTTAGTGACTAGTGATTAGTTGAGTTGTAGTGTAGCAGTATTTCGAGGATAATGAAAGCTACGAATGGGCTTCGACAATAATTTATATATATATATATATATATATATATATATATATATATATATATATATATATATATATATATATATATATATATATATATATATATATATATATATATATATATATATATATATATATATATATATATATATATATATATATATATATATATATATATATATTTGAGCGTTCTAATGAAATCAAAAGTCTAAATTAAGTTACAACTTAAATTGGTATGATGCCAGCTTAAAAAGTAAAGAAATTAAGATGGAGTTCAAAATTTTCCTTTGACTGAATGATTCATTGAGGATAAATTAAATACTTCATCATGATTTTTGGATACAGCACTTAAACAAGATTCTTGAAAAACTGCTATACTAATCAACTAATCACTTTTTTGCAACGGACCCCTGGTCTATATACAAAGCATTTTTGCCTGCTATGCTGTCGTGCGTGACACGGAAAGCTCCTGTCGGACACATATAAGCTAACATGTTCTTTTGTTTAATACAAATATTGAACAAGTGAGCGTTCACAATTGGTTGCTGGATATATAATGAGTTGCGGGGGTCAGCTATTATCGTGCAGATTACGTCTGATGTGGTAAAGTGTGTCGCTTCTTACAGTTATTACGTGGTTTTGCATGGTATTTTCTGTTGGTTGAAGAATAGATAGTTTTCAACAACTCTTCAGGTTAGCTGTTGTTAGAATCCAAATTAATACCCATTTTGCGGTCCTGTTTACTTTTCGGATGTTCACAGATTTTATTGTTTCACTTCAAAATAATTTTCTAGTTTAAGTGAAATGAGAAAATGTAGTGAATTTCGTACCTAAAGTCTCCAGACAAACGACTCAAATTTTTGTGGAAAGTTTCAGTTTGGTTTTTGCTAGATCAGTGGAGAAAGGCAGCATTTTTATTAGTTCGCTAGTGCAGCCATTCCAATTTTCTGTGTATACGTATATGTCCAGGGACTCGAGTGCCTTTGGAACTATTTGATGTGCGATTTTCAATCGTTGGCTACTGGATTAAAGAGTCGAGCTGTTTCTCTCTCTCTCTCGTTGTCTTGCCAATTTCTACACACGTGCATTTTATTATGAACCGTATCATCGGAACATTACACACTTCTGACACGCTGTAGCAGTCTCTGGCACGATGCAGGTCTCCCCCGGTGTAAAATTCCCGCAACCCCGGGAAAACGACACCTGTGTGAATTTTCCCCGGAAAATGACACCGATGTGAATTGAATGCAATAATGATTATAATTAATGGTACAAAATTGGTGACTTTTCCAGAAATTTTATTCATTATATATATATATATATATATATATATATATATATATATATATATATATATATATATATATATATATATATATATATATATATATATATATATATATATATATATATGTATATATATATATATTAGGGGGAGCGCGTTAGCGCTCCCCCTAGAATAGGGAAAATTTGACGCAATGTGTATAATCTGGACATTGTTTGGCCTGTGGCCAGCGGAGGAGTGGACCCATCGGGCTCAAACTTGGTGTGTTAAGAGCCTGTGGGCAGGGGTACATGCTGTGAAAATTTCAGCCGGATCGGCCGGGTAGATCTTGAGATATGGAAATTGGCCCCCCGCGCAGGTCGCGTTTCTCTCCATTTTTCCCCCAGGGGTGCAGATCGGAAGACCCTTCAGAGCCGTACTATTTTAGGTTTCTTGTACAAAAAGTTCCGGAATTCCGGGGAAATTACTTTCCGCGGTTCCCGGACCCCCCCAGATGGCCCCACCCCTCCCCCCCCCCGGTGGGGACCCCCAGGTGACCCCCGAAAAAAAAAAAGTCCGAAAATAATTGCACTTCGAAATAGAACGGAGCGAGCGAAGCCGGGCTCTCATATGGCTCATGTGGCATGGCCCAAGGGTGAAGGGCTCCGGGAAGCGAGATGGTGCTGCTCGGTGGTTTGTGGCGCCCTGGCCAGGGGTCAAAAGTTAGTGTGTAAAAGGGGAGGTCTGGGCCTACGGAGTAGGCAGCCCTATACATAAGAGCTGCTGGGCTGAGGTTTCGTATTCGAATAGGAACCCCTATATGGTGAATCTAAATGGGCCATTAGTTTCGCTCTAGGACCTATCCATGTGGCTGGGGGGCACCCTGATGGTGGTGGGCCCTACCGTGTCGCAACTCCAACTTTAACCTCTCCTACAGAAATATCTACAGTGAGCAGGTCTCTCTTATTTGGGGTTTGGGGTGGGGTGCGGGAGCACTACAGCATAGGCTATAGTAGGTTTCGCCCGGACCCCTGTGGCGCTCTGGCCAGGGTCCAGACCGGGGACCGGGTCCAAAATGGCCAAAAATCGATTTTTCCAAAAGTGACCAAGTTTGGTATCAAATGAAAGCCCTTGGTGAGGCGAATATTTTTTGTCATTGGAGGACCCCTCCAAAGTGGACCCAGCAGCCTGTGGCGCCCTGACCAGGGTCCGTACCGGTCCCAAGTCTGGTATCAAATGAAAGCCCTTGGTGAGGCAAACATTTTTTGTCATTGGAGGACTCCTCCAAAGTGGATCCAGCGGCCTGTGGCGCCCTGACCAGTCTCCGGACCGGTCCAAAATGCCCAAAAATCGAATTTTCCAAAAGTGGCCAAGTTTGGTATCAGATGAAAGCCCTTGGTGAGGCGAACATTTTTTGTCATTGGAGGACCCCTCCAAAGTGGACCCAGCGGCCTGTGGCGCCCTGACCAGGGTCCGGACCGGTCCAAAATCGATTTTTTGAAAAGTTTTCAAGTTTGGTATCAAATGAAAGCCCTTGGTGAGGTGAACATTTTATCTCATTGGAGGACCCCTCCAAACTGGTCCCAGCGGCCTGTGGCGTCCTGACCAGGGTCCGGACCGGTCCAAAATCAATTTTTTGAAAGGTTTTCAAGTTTGGTATCAAATGAAAGCCCTTGGTGAGGCGAACATTTTATCTCAGTGGAGGACCCCTCCAAACTGGTCTCTAGCGACCTGTGGCGCCCTGGCAAGGGGTCCTAATTGGTCAAAAATCAAAATTTCCAAAAGTTGTCAAATTTGGTTTTAAATGAAAGCCCAAAATGAGCAGAGCAACTTTTGCCATGTATATATAACTGCATATCCAAGGTTACGGTGCTGGTTGGCTTTTAAAATAGCCTTCCTGCCTAAGATAACGCACCGTGTAAAAAGTTCTGAAAAGGCCATG